>WBZZ01000855.1:0-15000 GCA_019918135.1 Paulinella micropora
AATGGTTAGTTGCGTTGCAGTTATAGCAACGTTTCGCCTCGCTGTCTGTGAAAGTTTGGAGCGGGAGGGAGCAAGTCTGGGTAAGGTGCACGGTAAACAGAGTGCAGCCGACCTCGACCTAAGGGCTGACCTCGACCTAAGTCACGAAATTTCGTTTTGGGTGTTACGTTTGGTGGGAAGTGTCGGGAAGAAGTCTAGCTAGATGAAAGTTTGGAGCGGGAAAGAGCAGATCTGGGGGAGCACTCAAAACAGGGTAAACCCGACCTAGACCTAGGCTGCCCACCTCGACATAAGTCACGAAAATGAGGTTGAAAACTTTTTTGTGGAGAATTTAATTGTGATGATATATAAGGCACCTCACCGGTTGGTTTAATTGTGATGATATATAAGGCACCTCACCGGTTGGCTTTTACAACATGACCGGTTCCAAAGCTACCCTTCTTCAATCTTGACTCACCAGTTCCTGCGCAAGCAATCCTGTTATTCTTTTCGTCCCTTCATTTCTTTTTTCAAGTCGTTGTTTGTTTTCAGATTTTTTTTCAGCACGAGTTGAAACTAGTAAAATAGTTTCAACTCGTGCTGGAAAAAAAACCTGACTACAAACAACGACTGGAAAGAAGAAATGAAGCGACAAAAAGAACAACAGGATTGTTTGTGCAGGAACTCGTGAGTCATGATTGAAGAAAGGTAGCTTTGAAACCAGTCATGTTGTAAAAGCCAACCGGTGAGGTGCCGCGCCAATGGAAAGCAAACCCTTCCCATGGGACAAACTCAAAAATCCGAAGCATGAATTTCCATGAAACAAAAATATGTCATATTTTTGAAGTTTAATGATGAAAAAAACTCGCAGTGATTACCGGTTGGGAACAATGAATGAAGCTAAAGAATGCCCGAAAACCCTAAATCTGAACCGAAGACCGGAACAACCATCATCAAAGCTGTCACTGTAAACTAAAAACAACTTGCACTACATTGTATTCTGCTGGGAGGAAGAAGAAGTCCCCGACTGAATGTCCTCAGAGAACCGAAACTGCCATGTGCACGCCCGGGCGCCACGTGCAGCTCTGCGCTCAGGAGGCCTCAAAGACTGCTGCGCTGACGCGGAGGTGACAGTAGATGCTGATTCTGTAAATTGGGACACATCACTGTCAGAACTGTCTGAAGTGTCTCCAGCTTCGCTCTGCGTCATGCCGTCAGTGTCCTCGCCGTCAGAAGCAGGTGCCTCACCTCGGCGGCGTCTTCGGCGAGGGCGAGGCAAATGCGGTTCTGGGACGGATGTGCCTTGCCATCCGGCGGTCCATCCCCAGATGACATGGAGGACGATGCACTACTGAGACTTGTCAGACCTGACTCCACACGGGCCAAATCAACGCTTTCGTCTGGATCGTCAACGATTCCGTGTTCAATTGCGGCACGAACATTCACAAGCCAGTCCGAAACAGTGAGTCGACGACACCGATCCACGTTTTGGGCAAACTTCGGCAACACATCATCCATGACCTCGACCTTTAGATCGAAGGCAACAATTCTTTGTTTAATGTATTCTTTCGAATCCCAGTCAAGGGCTCCCCCGGCTGGGTACATTTCTCGCACGGTCATGAACAATGTCCTCGATCAGATTGGACAAGAAGTTGTAAGCAATCGTGACTTCCTCACCGCGAGGGTCGATCTTTTGGCCTTGGGACTCAGAAGGAGGCGCAACATTGCCTCGACTGTGAGTTACCAGCAACAGGGTCTGCTCGACGTGCTTGACGTCGAATCGCATGGGGTCTGTGAGAGAGTGCCTCGCTACAGTGCTGAGGTTTGCTTCGCAACGCTCTTCAGAAAAGATCCGTGGGTCGTGACAAAAAGCCCTCCACGCCGGATGCTGGTGGCGCCTCCAGTAGTTGAGGGTGAGAAGGTGGAGGCACAAAACGTGCGAGTACTCGTTAGCTCTGAAGTAAAGAAGGACATGGAGGGTGCGATGCAAGTAATCAAAAATCTGATCAGACATGTTCTCCCTGATCACGCAGCCGAGATCTTGGGCCTGAAACACAAAGAAGAAAAATATGACATATTTTCAAACCTCACAAACATGGCTGGCTGACCACTGGCATGAACCACTCAAACAAAACCAGCAACCTCTGAGGTTGGCCCTCTGCGCAGGGGAGAGCTCTTGATTGAACTGGAAATTGTCGAGCAGGCCAGCTTGAACGTAGGGGTAAGCAAGGCGAACGTAGGCCATGATCGCCGACATCGTCTTGAGTCTAGGTTTGATCCTGAACCTTTTGGAAGGAAAAAGCTCATGCCAAAGGGGCCCAAAAACCTGGCGCTTAAACTCACGCAAAGTCAAGACACAAAGGAACTTGTGAACATGCCAATGGCCCAAGAAGACACACATCCAGGACTTCAACTGCGACAAACCCCGGCTTCGATCGTACAAAGCCTGTGACATCAATTAAAAAAATATATCATATTTTCGAATGCATGCACAGAATTACTACCTTGTAAATCCGCTTGTAAATGTTAGAATCTTGTAAATCCGCTTGTAAATCCGCTTGTAATCGACTGACAAGTCCGGGGGCAAACGAAGCGGAATCCTGGTGCACTGCTTGGAGACAGAATCATCAAAAAATTGTTTGAAATCTACGTTGTTGGTTTGAAGCTTTCTCATGTTAGCTTGGGTCAAGGTAACGACCGCGTCGTCAAACAAATCCTCTGGAAAAGCATCGACCTGGCCTGCGCCAAGCACCACGCTGGGAGGGTTCTGGCGCTAAGATTTCAGAATTCCGAAGACAGTCCAGAGTCCAGAGGCCGTTGTTGTAGGGGCCACTCCCAACGTTCGGCACTCCGAAGTTCCGAAACTTCAAGCTGGTCGCGAAGTTGTCGAACCAAGTAGACTTCAGGTCGACGGCTCGTTTCTCCTGCGCACTTGCAAAATTACAACAACAACAACAACAACAAGAACAACAACAACAACAACAACAACAACAAAAAAAGACATTAAAAAAAACTGTGCAACCAGTTTGAGTGATTCTTCCACTCCGCCTGGTCCCTCTGGACAGGGCACAATGAAACAAGTAACGAAGCTTCCAGGGTCAGAAGAAGAACATTGGAATGAAACTTTACCGCGGAAGAAATTTGTAATTTCATGCCAACACCCTCTAGATTGCGTCAGGACCTTCTTTACGTGATCTCAGGCTTCCCGATCGTGCTTTTGCTAATGAGGATGCATATGAGGTGACATTCTTGTGTCGTGAATCATGAGTTACAAAAAACACTAATTATTAATTAATATTAAACAAAAAAATTAACTCTAAGCTTAGTACTACTCAGTATACTGAGTAGTACTACTGTACTGCTGTAGTAGTACTGCTACTAGTGTATTAAGTCTTAGACCGGAGGTCTTACCCTTACGAGCTCAATAGTAAAAAGGATTTAATCATAAGATTGAACACAACTGGTTCAAGACTAAGTAAAAGAAAGGGAAGTCAGGTCTGAACCCCAACAACAAGCCAAAGGGAAAGACCGCTAAAAACGGAGTGTCCCTTTGACAGGGTCAGCTGACACGTTTCGTTACGTCCGTAACCTGCACAAATGCCAAAACATACCACAAACAACAACCCATAAGTGCAATTTCCCTTATTTAGCCATAAATTCCCAGTCACGGGAAAAAACGGCCAAATTTCACGGAATTTCCATGAAAATAATCCATAACTTTAAATGGTTACTACAATCGCAATAAAAGGATCGGGTCAACGCTATTAATATGGGAGATTAATCCATTAGGATGCTACAACTTGGTGTAACAAACATCCTGATAACCTCTCCCACTCCGGTAAACGGTTAAGTGTAAAATATAGGATTTAAGGCCGTATGGGGTATAAGCTTCCCAGCTTCCCTTCAATATCCCTTATCCTATTACAACATTAAAACCGGAAGTATTGTTCGAAACAGGAAATGTTATAAGAATTTGTTGAATTCACTTCCACGAGTGAATTCCCGTAAAAACCAATAGCGTAAAAACGATGTAGTATACCGTGGGTGTTACATAGCACCCCTTTCCCCTCCTTTGAGATCGCTCGATCTCAATTCTTGGAGTAATACCAACGGAGACTACATCTTCGTATAATCTCGTCAGTACCGGCTTATACTGGGGAATCTTAGCCGATTGTCCAACATCCCAAGAGCCATCCATGCTCGACCCTCGATTTAATCATACCGAGAGTCATCCAACAGATTATAGGATTGTGCTTCATGTGGGCTAAGTTCCAAGACTTAATATTGCCCGAAGATCGCGAACTAACACTCGGAAATTTAACGTCCTCAATCCTACGCGCGCGATTGTCCCGAAGTCCCAGTCCCATAGCCTGATCGACCACCCATCAGACCCTGTCTAATCCGTCAAATGTGAATGGTGCCTTGGCCCCGAGATCCGAATTGACCAAATCCCAAAGTCCAAATCTTAAAACGACGATGGACTTCTCGTCGAGTTCCCTCTTCGTACTGCGTCCGTTAAGCTTTATAGTTGAGTAGGCCCCTCAGTACATCATATCCCCACACATATGGTCAATGTGCGCCCAACTTTCATCCCCTCCGATCCGAATTCCATTCCCTTATCCCCATTCGCATCCCCAATGCTATCCCCTTACTTCAGGCTCTAATGTTTCTTCCCACGCACCGTCTCCGTCGCGTGTGCACCCCCGATCAGCCTTAAGTCCACCCCGCTCTCCTTGAGCACGTCCCAAACTCTCTGTGGGATCTGTCCGTCATGTAGCTCGAAGGGGTAATCCAACACTCCCCTCGGCCACGCCGAAATTGTCCATGCCTAGTGATTCTTGTCACACTTCCGTGTGGCCGGATCTATCTTAGCATCACAAACTTCTCTGTTTGCCGAGTCCCACCACACCAGGACATACTCGCGGTACATCCGGTTTTCCACCGTGTCCTTATCCCAAGACAGGTAAAATTGTAGCATAGGCGGAAGGTTCCTAAGCACACTCTCCGACGACCGGGTCCTTCTCGAGTCCTTAGCCAGTCCCACCACCTTCATAACAAAAAGAATATCGTTATCCCCCTTGGTAACGAATCTGGTTGGGGGCCTGACCAGATAGAACTGATCCAATACCCACGTCATTCCCAGTACCTTATTACCTTCCTTCCATTTCTTGTGTCTTCAGCTCTGCGCGTGTCAACGGAGCTGTCTCGTCTCGCGCGAAGATCAGCAGCCTAGGGTCGCTCCCGACCAAGTACCGCAGAGTTGACCAACGCCAATTGTCGAAGCTCTCCGAGTCTTTCGCAGGGTCTCCAGTTGTTTTCGCCAGATCGGGTGCACTTTGAGTGCGATCTTCGCTGGCTCATGACCAATTAATCCCGCCGGAAACATGACGACTGTTAGTATTGAGTATTAAATCTTTACCTGACAAAGCACTGTTACTTGTCTCACTTTGGTATCGTACCAAGATAGATTTAATGACTCGAACACTGAAGACCTACGCACTTTAATATAAAGAGCCGAGAAATATCTTAGAAAGTTCAGAGAGAGAAACGAAAGCTGATATAGTTAATAAAGTGAAATATTGATCGAAATACTTCAATAAAAGGAAATGAATACTTTCATAGAAACCGCAGCAAGATCGTGGAAAACTCTCGGAAAGACTTATAAGATATTGTCGAAATGAAGGAAGTAGGTAAAAGTGGCAAATAATATTATGTTATAGTAAAAAGGAAATGATATGAAAGACACAAAGTGGTGTAACTGAAATCAAGATCTAATGGAAGTAAATAGACTGAGCAATGTAACATTGTAGTCTAACAGGAGAGAAAGGGGAAAGTAAAGAAAGGAAAGAGAAAGAGCACTGCCTCACAAACCAACGGTAGACGTTGCTCCCGCCGAAACCAAAGTTGCCCCCTTCACGCAAAGCTCAGGTCTGACGCCATGCGGTAACCACCGACGCTCGCCAGCCATACGAAGATGCGCTCGCACAAAAGCAAAAGGGAAAGCAATAAGTAAAGAGATTAGGTGAAATTATTCGAAAACCACATCCACAAAGTAATTAAAGGAGGAAGGAAAGAAAGAAAGACTGACGGCATTGGGGTCTGTCATGAGAGACAGACCCACCGATGTTCCAGCGCCCTGAGCTCACCAGCTCCTTGCCCAAACGCGGCGTCGCTGCTCCCAAAATCCGAAACAGGCTGCCGTCCAAACGTCTTGATAAAAAGAACGCGGTCCCGACTCCAAAGGCTCTAATAAGAGCGAACGCTCAATGTCCAAACTCCAAACGTCGCCAACCACAGTGAGACATAAATCTGCCCCAGAGTCCAAGTTGATCCACCAATTGTCACATGTTGCCCCACCAATGCTCCCCTTAGTTGTACTGGGACCAACAGTCCACGCGGGGAAAAACTCATAGCGGTTGCCAGGATGCTCCGTGCATCCCTCTCCCCCGACCCTCGCCACCAGCGTGAAACCAACACTGCAGCTAAGAGTCACATGCCCGTCCAAAAGCCCAAAACAAACAGCTCGAGAAGTTCCGTCATGCTCTGCCAGTGACACTGGAGCAAAGGGCTAACACATGGACCAAGTTCCGCCACGCAGCAATGTGGCTGCCGTCATGTGCCAACGTGCGCACAGTTCAACACAGGTCCCCATAAGTCCCAAGATGGGGTAACAAAGAAGGTAAACTAAACTATCATCCTCTCTCCCAAATAAGGTGGAAGAAGGCGAAGAGAGGAGAATAGAGAAACCAATCCAATTAAGGACCAAACTGAAATAACCTCCAATGTCTACCAGCTTCAAGATGCTGGAAAAGAGTTGCTGAACAGAAATAACAGGTGACGCTCCCGTAAGAGGGAGACCAAGAAAGGGGGGAAAGTGCAAGAAAGGATGCCACGCTACTAAAGACAGCTCCACAAGGAGTGGTAAGCACACCCTCCCACCCCCAACGCCACAGACCAACAGCAACATAACCAATAATAGTCAAGGACATGTCCAGATAACAGAGAACGACGCCACCTCTCAAACTCGCGCAAGGAGGAAGTGGAGAGAAAAAGAGTTAGATTGTCCACTAGACCGAATAAGGGAAATGTCCCAGCACCCGCCAGGGCACCCAACAATTTCCCAAAGCCGACATGAGTCCAACGTTCCACACTGAGCCGAAGAAAGGGAGAAAGGTCCAAAAGTAAATTCCAGAACGAGAATGCACAGACAGACAGAACGTACATAAAAGAAGATGCCAGAAACTAAAGTAAATGTCATATCAAAGTGCTCGCAGAACATAAACAAATGAAACGAAATAAAGTCTGTCACCATCCATCCAGATGCTAGGTATGGGCATGTGTGTGTCATGTTCTAACCGAACACTCCCCCCACCTCAGCAAAAGCTTGAGACTGAATGCACACAGAGTGGGAAGCAAAAGGAACAATTCACTGACACCACACTGACACGCCAGCACACGTAAAGGACAAGTGAGGCCAACATAGCTCCATGAGCACAGCTCAATACATGAAAAAAATGTCCCGTAAAACACGGTGAAATTTGTGTATGTTTTCAGCCATGATAGACGGAATGTTCTGCCTATGTCTATCTCAACCTGTGCTCTCATTTAACATCTCACCTTGCTATAGAGTGGGATCTGGGCTACTCAATGTGCCTCTCTGGCCTCTTGAATAAAATCTGAATGCCTCTTGGCTCTTTACACACATAAAACACTAACACACTACATACCTATCATGTGTGTTCTGTTGGACCTCAAAGGTCTCTTGTCGTCCCTTGACTCTTGCATCAACACTAAACTGAACAAAAGGAATAATTCGTTGCCACCAAAAGAGCAACACCACCAGCATGCAAACAGACCCAAAAGAAACCTGTCTGTAAAGTTGTCCAACGGTGCATGCAATGAAAACAATTTGTGAGTGGGTAATACTAAAAGATGAATGTACGTGAAGAGCAAAAACAGCTGCAAGCAACGCCAGCCGGCCCTTCCACGACTCGAAGCTGTCCAATCATATGTCCAAACAGCACCAGGCCCTCCCACCACACCAAGTCAGCGTGCTTACAAATAGCTCCACTTTGCAGGAAAAGGTCTCAAGTGTCTGATACAAGCCTTCCTGTCACACCCGGGGTCCCAACACGCAAAACAGCAAACGGGCTGCCTGCCCCAACCCCAAAAACAAAAAAGAAACAGTCACCAACGCTCGGGTTCGCCATATCTGGATGTACAGCCTCAGGTGCATCCCCTTGCCATAGTCCTCTACACTTATGCTCTCGTCAGAGCAACGTGGGGGTAACTAAAGTTAATCCCTCCAACACCCTGTTATAACCCATGGTTACAACACATAATCAGGAAAAATAAAACAACAGTACATGTGTGGCAGCCACACGGCTGATAAACATAATTCACACACCCTACTTCGCGATATTGTAGGCTTGGCCCCCGTTTTCTGGCACTTTCCGGATCGGTGTCACATAGACTAAAAGAGGTAGCGAGCCCCTACCCAACCATATACCTTCAGCCACTGAAACGGTGCGGCAATCAGTACAGGCTTCTCCAATGATCTATGCCCCCTAGTCTAACAACATACTAACGAGTACAGAAAAACACTAGAAGGTCTTCAACTAACATAGAACGCAATAAAGCCTCCTCTATCATTAACTGATTTTCCCCTCCTTCGAGTACAGGGGGGACGTAGTCTCACAATCTCACACCGCCAGACTGATCCAATCTGCCGGAAGGAGAAAAATGATGCAAAACCACTCGTAGCTCCAACTGACTACTCACAGTCCCGCCAAAATGAGCCACTCTTAGGATTTCCCATCCAGCTCTGCAAAAAAAACAGAACACAAACTCCGCAGCAACCAAACATGTTTGGCTGCTAACTTGCCTGCTGCTGTGCCTCTTTGGCAGAGACACAAACCGATGCGCTGTAGCACTTCTGGCAGACACCAGCTCTCACTTTCGTAGCCACTTCAAACGTCACGAAGACTTCTTCTCATTTTCCTACCCCCTCCTTCCGTTAGGCTTCTTGCAGTGGAAAGCACTAACAGACTCATAACCAGATGAACAATTTGAAGGTCAGGGTAGGAAAACTAGTCTGTTAACCGGAGGCTCCGGGATCCAAGTTCTCTACCACAATTTTACTTAGTCACACTGAGATTTAAAAGAACTAAAAAGGAAATCAACCTCACCAAATTGGTAATATATTAACATAAAGGCAATTCTCCACCAGTATCAGAAAATATGGTAATACAGGAATAATTACTAAGTATCAAGTATTTAGGAGAGTGAAGCTACCGTGACTATACGTTTATGCTGTAATGGACTAGGATCTAATTAATTTGTCCCATAGACACAAGTAATTGCTCGTACGACACGCATTACATATGCCGGCACGTACTGTAACCTAATTAATATATTAATAAGTCTAACATAAATAATCCACAAGATCCACAAATGTGTGTTTAAACCACAAATGTGAATTGCCTGGTTAATAGTTAAAGCTTAAGTACCGCTGATAGAGTGTTGTAGCTATCATAGATGGTTATATGAATAATATTATAATAGTCTAACATGCAAGAATGCAGACAGCAAAATGTATCGAATGCAAACACATCCTCTCTCTATCGTCTCCTATCAGTTTTGTGCAATATATCTCCACGCTTCTTTTATATGTGTCAAAAAACTAGTCCTACAGAATGTTCAAACTGTTGAGAAAAGAAAAACTAGCATGTGACTTCATTTTTGCTGGTGAAGGTTTTAAAAAATATTATATATTTACTGATGCATATATTCGGTCCGAAACACTCCGCTAGTGACACAATTCTCAGTCTTAGCATAAATGAAGGTCAAAGAGGATCAGAAAATGTGGTAGACTAGCGAAGCCAAAAACAATCAAGGCAAACGCTTGACATTTCCCTGGATCAGGCCTAACGATAATATATTCCAGTCTAAAAACTGTATATGTTACTAGTAACAATATTATCGCTACCCACTTAAGAGACCTGTTGTTACTAACAGAATCTCACTGTGCATTTCTTAGCACAGGGCTATGAGAAAGTAGCATATATTTACCTCTCTGCGCTTACATAATACTCTCTGTATTGCCAACTTACTGATTCTGATATTCGTTGCTACATTTTATTTATATAAATCCTAGGATTTTCCTTACTACTATGATTTCTCGTAAATCATTAATATCTTAATTATCATTAAATATAATGATAATATCTAATTATGAGTTAACATATTGTGAGGATTCGTTGGTGTTACACTCCGAATCAGTCACTGCATGCCTGAGTCGTGCCGCCTGTCCGACTCAGACTAGTGTAACTGACCGTCTCTGAGCTGAGTCAGCCTGCTGCCTGAGTCGCCCTGATTGAACAATTACTTAGCTTTCGAATGATAACCAAATCACCCTTCCCTTTCAGTCATACAAAAGGCAAGTCTGTTATTCATTTATTTAAATTAGGGTCGTTCAGACAAGAAATGTAGGCTAACATACTGGGCATTGCTAAGCCTGGGATTCAATTGAATTTTCATGAAAACATATTTTTCGATGACGGATATTAGCGCTTACTTAAAATCCATTACTACAGTTCTTAGGCTACCTGTTGCAAACCACTCCGCCAACTCGGGGCTCTCCACTTGTACCGCCGTGTTGAGCAGCGTGAAAAGGATGCCGCAGTGTGCCACCAAAGCGACTTCGGTTTCCGGCCGAGCGCGCAGCCATCGCAGAAAGCCATATACGCGGTCAGACATCGATTGACCGCTCTCGAAGTGCTAAAGGACAAAGGAAATCAGAACACGTACGTTAAAAGAGGTACCATTGTGCCAGCCAGGTAAGTAAATCATATACAGATGGACAGCGTTTTGGCCCACTTCAAGGAACCTCTGCGGTCCAGTAAGGATCGTCCTCGCCGGCGTTTGAGAGTTGCGACCAGTCCACCGTAGGAAAATCTTGTCGCAGCTCGCTGAGGGGGCGGCGTCGGTTGCACGCCTCAACGCCGCTTTGTTCGGTGAGGAGCTGGTGCGCCACTAAAGCCGGAGCTTTCTGCAGGTGCCAAACCAGGATGCATGTCTGCCGCTGCCGGGGTTCGAAAGCCAAGTGTGAAGTCTGGGACAGGGCGATGTGCTATGGTTGGCACCTTGGCTTGCAAGAGAGGAGAGAAGGCGAGTTGAGCGGTCTGTACGGCGCGACTGAGCGGGCTCGTCACGATCAGCTGCAGTTGAGATAAACCGCTCGTTTGTTTCTGCAAACTGAATCAAAATACAAGAGATGCAAATAAGGGACGTGGTCACTTTCACAGTGCAAACTCCTCACACATGCTGCTTGCCTTTTGGCCTCGTCCCTGCCCAGTGCGGTAAGGGGCGTGTCAAGCAGTTCGGGCCTTTGCACGTGTTCCTGGCGCACAGCACGCAACCGATGTGCCGGCCTCCCCAAATCACAAAGGCTGTTACCTGTCCCTTGATCTTGTGCTCCCTGTACACCTGCCATGCACCAGCAGCCAGGCTCCAAACTTCCAGACACAAATAACGAATGCGGTTCTGTTAAAGAATACCTGTTTGAGGAGGTTATGAAAGCCTTGGCCATGTCTTACAAGGTGAACAATCTATTCCACGTATAGTAGGCTAGGTTTGGTCTGTACTAGGCAAAGAGAAGCACCTTTTGTTGGCTGGTGGTGGGTTTACCAGGAACATATTGCTTCACTAGCACGTCAGAAGCTCTAGACGACCCTAGCAGCTTCTCCTTGAGCAGGAAGTCAGCCAGAAACTGCAAGTTAGTAGGCAAAGACTGTTAGTTTCACTGCCAAGTCGAGCTGCAACGCCGTTAGTAAAGAGAAGTGACGCACGCAGGCTGTAAGAAAGCGACAGATACGGCCGCGACAGACAAGGGTTACCTCATTGGCTTTGAATCGCAGCCGAGGATTGCTTTCGGTCCGCGGAGGTGCTCCCTGCACAAACAAGATCCCAGCAAAAGGCGTGCGAGAGATGCTCAAGCCCACGCTCGCCGTTCGCCTTACAGGAAGCACTAGACCGTGTGTCATATGTTTGAGACTATAGCATGCTGCATAGAAAAGCTGACAAATAACAGCCACGATCTTTTTCGCTAGACACCAACAACCTCAATCCGCCCATACATACAGTTTAGGTCCACCACCTCAAAATGTGGTGAAATAACCGGAAAGCTTACGACTTCGGCTCGCCAAATTCATGTTTTACGGGCTCATTGGCGTGAAAACCATGAAGTTTTTAGCTCGCCATAATATAAAATTAACATTCCTCTTCAAAGAAAAACCCTCCAACCCCATTACATGACATGCATGGATACTCCGTAAGGCTGAAGGCTGCTGCTAGGTAGGCAAGTAGGTAGACAGCTGGATAGCAAGCTGCAAAAGAGCAAGCTTGTAGGGTGGGGCTCCGCTGCTGACCCGTTGGGCGAGTCGGATACCGGCCCAGTACCAGTGTGTGGAGGATTAACAGATAGATAGATAGATAGATAGATAGATAGATAGATAGATAGATAGATAGATAAATAGATAGATAAATAGATAGATAGATGTAGAGAGTGGTGAACAGTGCACCTGGAAATACCAGTGGGCGTTTGTTTCATGGCCGTCAAGTTGCACTGCGCGCACCACTCCACGCTCTATGCCCTTCACATGCACACATCCCGTGTGCACCCATCTCAAACAGCAGACTTCAAATCCCAGCAGCCGGTCAATCACTATGAAATCAATGACCAAAAAACAAAACGAAAAGGGAGAGCTCAATCGATACACCAACGCAAGGATTTTGGTCATGTTCTCTCCAAGCATCACTTATGAACCAGTTTTCCTGCATATATGTAATTACCTCTTTCAGACATCGACCAGCCGTTAAAAAATGTGTGAACGACCACTTATGAGGTGTTGCACAAAGCAATATGATCTTAGCATTTCTTCTTGGTCCTCGCAAATGGGTATCACACTCACTGTTCGGTGCGCCAAGTATGTGCTTCAAGCCCCCACAAGATCAAACAGTTTACATATGGTTGCTGATGCGCCTCGTAGCCCATCAATCGGTCAGCTACCTCTAGCTTTTCCTAGCTCAAGCAGGCAACAAGCAGAGTTCAGAATGAGGCCAGGATGCGCCTCTTGCGCTCTCGTATGCATAAGTTTACTCTCTTGCCCGACCTGGAAGGCGGAGCTAGGCCAGCACAGCAGATGTCCGTGCAGCACATCTTCTGCAGCGGCAGACGAGGTCAGCACAGAGTGTCACAAAGGCCATACGGCAAGGCGCAGTGAAGACCGGCGCTGGCGGTGGGGAGCGCGATGGGCGCCGCGCGGTGCTGCACGGTCATGAGCCTGGCGCCGTACACGCGCGCCTCCTGCTGCACCTCCGCCCTAATACAAATGACAGACCCTCCAGTGTGCCCATACCCCGGTACTATTCCCCGTCCACACCCAGCGCCAAGCATAGGTATGAGGCTCCTGGCATGCCGTTTGGAACATGTATTGGCATGCGGGTGGGATGTGTACCCTGTGAGCTCCTTTGGCACGGTGGCGGAGTACAGGAACAAGGCATAGCAAGGTGTGTGCGGCCGTGCCGCTGCCAGGAGCTGCAGCTGGCCTGGGGGGCCCGGGCGCGACACCACCTGCTGCAATCCTGCCCCACACCAGGCAACAACATACAGCCGTGCCCGCGCACGCCGCCGCGCCAAGCAGACCTCCTTTGGGCGCGAAGGGCGCATCCGAGGAGGACGTAGTGGACGAGAAAGCGAGCCGCCTGGCCACCCAGGAGGCGGTCAGCACACAGGCGACACCCACCACTCCTATGCGCGAGCAGAGAGTCATGGTCCACCAAGCCCAGCAAAAAACGAACCCGCCACAGCCTTCCAAGGCTTCCAGGGATGCGTCAGGCTGCTCTTGTCCAACGCATAGTACTGGCTCATCCGCTAGCAGCGTAACCAAAGAAAGAAAGGAAATATAGAGAGGGAAGGAAAAATGAAAGAACGACAGAAGAAAAACAGAAGAAACGACAAGGAAGACAGATGAAGGTGATCAAACGAGGAAAGAATTTCTAGAGAACCATCAAGAGTGTAAACGCAGAGAAGAGATACATACGTACATATATACATATATACATATATACACATACACACAGACATACATACATACATACATACATACATACATTTGTACATACATACATACATGCATACATGCATACATACATACATACATACATACAAACATATAAACATATACATATACATACCTACCTATATACATTCATACATACATACATACATACATCACATACATGCATACATCACATACATACATTACATCACATACATAAATACATAACATAACATAATATAACATAACATAACATAACATGTGAAACATAACACAACACAACACAACACAACATAACACAACATAATATAAACATAAAGATAAACATAAAGTAAACATAACGTAACGTAACGTAACGTAAAAGCATACATGAGTAGGAATTCTTTAGAGAAGTATGGGAACTTAAAAATGCAGTGGTTGATCTCCCTGTACTCTTGGAGAGGTCTGCTGAGTGGGCTAACATTACTACCAGGCAAAACTACCTGTCTAGGGGAAGCTCCCTTCTTACTCTCTTTCTTCTTGCCCTCTAGCCTAATATGCATGTAAATCCATTGTACAAGATTGAGACTTTCTTCTTCTTCTTCTTCTTCTTCTTCTTCTTCTTCTTTCTTCTTTCTTCTTCTTCTTCTTCTTCTTCTTCTTCTTCTTCTTCTTCTTCTGACATTTGTATAAACACTCATAACACGTATGTGCACCTTTACAACAGCAACACTTTAGTTCTGTCTCTTGTTGTAGCTGTGTTGAAGACAACCTGCTTGCCTCTCTCTTTGTAATAACATAACATAACATAACATAAGATAACATAACATAACATAAAACAAAACATGACACAAACCATGACATGACATAGCATAGCATAACATAGCATAACATAACATAACATAACATAAAAACAGACATA
>WBZZ01000855.1:20000-55501 GCA_019918135.1 Paulinella micropora
AATCGCCTTCCTCTACGCCGCAGATCCAATCACATTGATCGTACTAATCACTGCCATCTTCCAGCTTGTCTCATGTCTTCCACCACTATTTTGTGAACCGTGCTGTTGCATTTCTTGCAAACTGCACTGTCAAAATCCCGCACATCAAACTTGGTTTCGCAGACGCAGCAGTTGACGTGGACAGAAGACTTGTGCACTCCAATGTAACATTTCTTTTCAAGGGTCGCGTCGAACTCCCCGTCGTCATCGTCTTCCGAGTATTCTTCTTTTCCCTCCTCCTTCTCCTGAGGGAGCTTTCCTTGAACAGCTGGTTTGGGCTTCCTGCCCTTTTTGGAACCAGGCTCCAGGAACTTGCGGACGCGATCCTTGGCGTTTTGAACCTGACCAGCATCAATGTCCAAGCCGGTGACTATCATGTTGGCCTGGATGGCGCCGATGACCTCCTAGCCAGAGCCTATACAAGCAACCAACACACTGCTCTGCGGGGGAAGAACATCAGATAGTATTAGTTTGGACAACTCGGTGGTTTTTTCAAACACGTTGGCTCGTTTATCCGGTTGCACAGTAACTTGCTGTTTTTTGGTTGGGACCGGAACAGTGTAAAGGTTGTGACGATCCAGCTGGTTCCTGGCAAGATTGAGCGTAAATACATTCTGGGATGGGTAGAACGCAACCATGATGCACTTCACTGCCTTGATTCACTTCTGGACGTGTTCGTTCAACATGGCCTCCAATGCTGATCCAGTGCATGGTAATTTTGGTCTCCCTTACTTTTCCCTCAATTGAAAATGTGTCATATATTTTTTTTCTTGTCTTCATTCCTTGTGTTTGTGTCTTGTTTGTTCCAGACCAGCTTTACGCTGAGTTTCTGACACTACTGAAATCAACAAAGACAAGGTCATCAAATTGCTGAACCAGTTCGGTGTTGTCTGCAATGCTAACAAGCGCGCCGTCGTTTTCCATCACTATCTGTCTCAGTACAACCTCTTGGTCGAAGCTTTGCAGCAGTGTGGCTACGGCACAATCCAGCCTGTGTTCTGGTATAAGGAAACACAACTACCAGATGTCTTGGATCAGAATAGTAGCGTTGCCGAAATAGATCTGCTGATCTTCAGAGATGAGTGCATGTCAAAAAAAATGAAGAAAAAAAAAGAGAAATATTTCAAAACAAGTCTTCACGAGCATGAAACAAGAGGTCTCAGAACCTGCGGCGGTTCAACTTCTTCGCCAGAGACACTTTTGAGTGCTGCCTGGATGCAGGTCTTCACGTAAGTTTCCAGGTTCTCAGGGAGAGCGCGGTCACTCTTTCTCTTTAGGTAGAGGATGTCCACAGTGCGAGCAAGGATTTTCCTGCCTGTTTCGTCGTCAAGCTGGGGGACGAAATCAATGATGCTATCCTTCCACTTCTTGGAGACGTAAAAGCAGTCGATTTCAAAAACACCCATGTTGTCAGCAAGGTCCAGGATCATGTCTTGCAGCGACATGAGGCAGACGTACTTTTCTGCTCCAGAAAAAATTTCTTGATTGTGTTCTTCACTTCGCCCTGCTTGCCTTCTTTGAGGTCCTCAATCAATTGTTGCATTTTCTTCCACTAGACTGTGCTTGTACTTGCGTATCCAGTGAAGTTCGTTGATGCTGTCGATGATTGCCTGGTTCTTAGGCATGTCACGGCGAACGCCACCAGGGAAAGAAGCTTTAACCAGCACTTCCAAAGATCACCTGTGTTCGAAGAGACGTAAGTCCACATTGAACCGAAAGTAGGCAAGGCGATGTTGTGGGAAAGGGCGAAGTCCTTCTTCCATGTGGTCAGAAACTTACTGACGGAAGCATCCTTCTGGTCCCTGAGACGATCAATTCCAGCGTAACCTTGATCGTGCGCAGAAATGCAGTTTTCACAGAATGTGTTTTTACGGTGGACGTCAGCAACAATGTTCTCGAAGGCACCAAGAAAACTGACGGATGCACGACCTGCATCGTTCCAATGAACGAAACGAAGAGCTTCAAGGTGAATGACTTGGAATTTCGGGTTCGAAGGTTCTTGTTTGTAAAGTTGCTGCAATGTATGGCTGGAATGAAGCCCAATGATCGCCTGCAGGGGAAACTTCCCGTCCTGGATGGCCTTGCGCAGAAAGTTCCTGATCAGGCCCAGGCCCTCAACTGGCAGGCTCGTGAAGTCCATCCTGGGCCTTTCCTTTTCCACAAGCCCCACCAAAGTCACAAAGCCTGAAAGTCCTTGAAGGTTCTCTCGTCAACGAAAGGAGGGGATTCAAAGAGAGGATTGTCAGAATCGTCCAGCCCAAGAGGAGGATTGACAACTTCGCGCGGATCTTTGATCCAATCCACCCACTCGATCTTCTTGTTGGGATCCTCAGACTTTTTAAAATTGTAGGCGAGTTGGTTGACATGGTCTGGGTCGATTAAACGATCAGTCACAGCCCTGTGAGGTTGGGTAGCGATGGCGTCCGGAATGGCATCCACGTTTTTGTAAGTCATGCTGGCAAGGGCTCTGGTGGCTTATTTCATCTTCAGTCTGGTGTCTGCACAGAACAACCAACAAAAAAAATAACATATTTTTCAACAAAAGAATAAAAGCAAAGGGGGCTGACCCTTGATGTACTCATTCTTCTCAGCTTCCTGCTTGTCAGCCTCGGAAACATTCTTGCCCAACTTCTTTTTCCCCTTCATCTTGCGCTTCTTCTCTGCTGGTTCGGACCCTTCCGGCAAGGCCTCAGGTTTGCGCTTTCCAGATGGATCAGGTGTGGAGGCTGAAGAAGAAGACGACGCCGGAGACAGGGGAACCTGGGGTGCGGCAGAAGACGACGAGGATGAAGACGCTGTCGCGGCAATGGCGGAGGTGCGCTTGGCAAGAGGCGTGGTGGGTCCAACCGCCGTCTTGGGCTGCTTTTTGTTCGGGGGGATGGATCGTAATGGAGTGTATGTTGGAACTGCTCGATGAAGAGCTCGAAGAACTACTCGACGAAGAGCCTGAAGGCTGATTGGCATCAGGGGCTAAAGATGAGGCTTTGGGGCCTGCCTGCAGCCAGCTGAGCAGAAACACGACGAGCAACTGCACTGGCGGCGGGTGCAAGTTCCTCTTCGGTTTCGGCTCCCACAACCTCAGGAGCTGCAACACTGCTCCGAGAACTCGCGGCGCGGGATGCAGCACGAGCAAGAGAATTGTCGGGATGGAAAACAGAGGAAGGGTCAGACGGGGCAGCCTGCGAATCAGCGATTGGCCCCTTGACCTCCTCCTTGGAACCATCCTAAGTTGAAAAATATGGCATATTGTCAACACGAGACAATGACGAGGTCGTGGTTGAAGATGTGTCTCTCTGATGAAAAACATGACATTTTTTTGGAGACCGAAAAACAAAAACGAAGTGGAACAAAGAATCGTGAGACATTCAAGCTCAAAAGAAAAATATGGCATATTTTCGGTTTGAAGACCTCAGCATCATCATCCAGCTTTTCCTGAAATTGTTTGATGTAAGCGTTCGCAGCCCCTACAACCAGGAGCAAAAGAAAAAAATCATAGTGACCCGAAGCCAAAAAAGAGTTCGGGCAAGCATGGCAGCCATGAACTTACGGCTCACAATTGAAACTTGTTCAAATTCAAGCAACAACTACAACAACAGACACAAAGCAACAACAAACAAGTACAACAAAGGAGAGAGCTTGCTGACTTGTAGGAGCTGCATGCCTTGGGTCTTTGGACAACATGTCGTACAGCTTCTCGTCCCAGGTCACCCCCTCCTCAGGCCAGTTCACAAAGTAAGCTGTCGTCAGGCACAGTTCATCGAGCGAGGCAAACGTCTTGAAGTCTCCACCTTGCTCTTTGCTTTCGTCCTTGACCCACACCTGAATGTGCCAAAGTCGAGGGTTGTACTGGTAACTAGTAGCACCTTTTGGCTTAAACGCAAACCTCCACACAAAACCGAGATCGACAGAGCTATCGACTAGACCCGTGTCCTCAATCCCATGCTCCTCCAAACTCCAGGTCAGAGACAATGAGCTTCAACTGAGGTGTGATCCACCATTTATAAGTGATGTAAGACTTGTCGATAGAGGGACCACCCATGATGTAGTGTTTGGAAAGCGATTTTGAGAGTGCAACAATCTAGACACTGAACAAAAGCGGTCAACTTGACCGGAAGCGGTCACGAAGCAAAAAAAAAATTAAGTTTGGCCTGAAAACATGTTTTTTTTTTTAATAGGGACGGAAACTCACCCTCATATGGTGAAATGCAATCAAAAATGGAAAACGGACCCAGTCCGGCCACTCGTCCCCAAAAACTGACGTCTGAAACCGGTTTTTGTGCCTTGGTGGCACCGAGTGTCGGCTCAAAACGGCTCACTTTCGAAAATATGATATATTTGTTTTCCTGAGAAATCATTTGAAAGTGATTTGGTACCTTTTTTTCCGGACGGATTTGTTTGAAAAGGGTCCATTGTCGGAATTTGCCATATTTCTGTTTTCCAACAGCCCTTGTAAAACCATTCTCGCCACTTCTGTTTTTTTTTTACAATATTAGGTTCTCAAGCGAGGTTATCTGTCTGCGCTGAGAACCCACTTCGTTGAAGTGGCAAAATCGATTCAGAGCACTTCTTTTGTTCCTGATTGCAACACGTTCGCAGAACAAGACCTGAAAATCAACAAAGCTGTCTCCAGTAAGTTGCCTGTAGCACGTTCAATGTATTTTTTTTCTTTTGTGATCAGTCGTGGTCAGGCGATTGCATGGGTTTTGGCTTCGAGGCTTGGGTAAAAATGTTTGCGCACAGACTTTACAGATTTGGCACAAGTTAGCACATGTTAGGCGCCCTAACGGTCAGTTTCGCAAAATTGAAGATTAAGACGCCCAAATTCTTGTGTCGGAGGGCAGACAAGCGTTTTCGTGCTTCCTTCCTTTCGTCATGCTTCAACAGGGTCAGCGTTTTCTCCACTGGGAACTTGACTTGTGCCTTGAACTCAAGCATCGAGGACTGAGCAGGGAAGGACTCGATGTTTTGTCATCGTTTGGAAGAGTGATTCCGATCAGGAGTTTTGATCGCCGCCGCAAAATTCGCCTTCAGGAAATCAAGACATCTGTAAGGTTCTTTCCTTCCCTCTCCGTCACGCTTGGATGATCATGAACTGTTCTGAAAAATATGCAATATTTTTTGTTTTTTCAAAAATGTTGCCTTGGTTGTAGTTTTTAGTATGTGTAGTTACCAAAAATATGACATATTTTTCTTATCTGAAGTGGTTCATGAAACCCACAAGTACAATTCCTTTCATTACTTGTACTTTAAGTATTTTAACTCTTGCAAATCCTCAGTGTGCCTAATCACAGAAAACTCGGTTCTCTGCGGATGAGCTGTTTTTTCCTAGTACTCTTTCTCGTTTTTTGGCAAAAGATTGCCCAAAGACGAGGTAGAGAACACATCGCTGTCTACGTTCGTTACTGGTTCGTGCTGTTGTGCCCTTTCCAGAGCAAAGTAATGGCAAAAAAGCGCCGACTCAAACTCTTGCTGGTCGTCTTCGGACTCCTGTTTATCAAATTAGACAGACATGTTTCCGAAGAGAACACCTGTGCACTTTAGCACACTTCAAACTGGGTGCGCAGCGCCGAAACTTGTTTTTTATTTGAAGGGAGCTGTTTCTTTCGGCGCTACTCCATCTCTGGTGAAACTTGTTTTTCATTTGCGGGAGGGTACTGTCATGAAATTACAAATTTCTTGCGCGGTAAAATTTCATGCCAATGTTCTTCTTCTGACCCCTACGGCCTTCCCTTTCCCCTTCTCGTCCCTTCTCTTCTCTCCTCTTCTCTCCTCTTCTCTCCTCTTCTCTCCTCTTCTCTCCTCTTCTCTCCTCTCCTCTCCTCTCGTCTCCTCTCCTCTCCTCTACTCTACTCTACTCTACTCTACTCTACTCTACTCTACTCTACTCTACTCTACTCTTCTCTCTTCTCCTCTCCTCTCTTACTCTTACTCTTACTCTTACTCTTACTCTTACTCTTACTCTTACTCATACTCATACTCATACTCATACTCATACTCATACTCATACTCATACTCATACTCATATCATACTCATACTCAACTCATATACTCATATACTCATACTCATATTCATACTCACTCATACTCATACTCATACTCATACTCATATCATACTCATACTCATACTCATACTCACACTCATACTCATACTCATATACTCATACTCATATACTCATACTCATACTCATACTCATACTCATACTCATACTCATACTCATACTCATACTCATACTCATACTCAGACGCAGACTCATACTCATACTCATACTCATACTTATATACTAATTACTCATATACTCATATGAGTATGAGTGTATGAGTGTATGAGTGTATGAGTGTATGAGTGTATGAGTGTATGTGTATATGAGTATATGCGTATCATACTCATACTCATACTCATACTCAAACTCATACTCATACTCATACTCATACTCATACTCATACTCATACTCATACTCATACTCATACTCATACTCATACTCATACTCATACTCATACTTATACTCATACTCATACTCATACTCATACTCATACTCATACTCATACTCATACTCATACTCATACTCATACTCATACTCATACTCATACTCATGCTCATACATACATACATACATACATACATGCATGCATACATGCATGCATACATACATGCATACATACATGCATGCATATACATACATATACATACATACATACATACATACATACATACAGACATCTATCTATCTATCTATCTATCTATCTATCTATCTATCTATCTATCCATCCATCTATCTATCTATCTATCTATCTATCTATCTATCTATCTATCTATCTATCTATCTATCTATCTATCTACTCTATCTATCTATCTATCTATCTATCTATCTATCTATCTATCTATCTATCTATCTATCTATCTATCTATCTATCCGTCCTGGGCATGACGGTAAACTGCATCCCGGAGTTGGACTCGGCCCACTGGCACCTACAGCCTGGGGGTTGATCTATCTATCTCCTTCAGCCCTGCACCAGCTGTTTTTGTTTTCTTGGATTTATGGAGTCGCAGCTGGTGCAGCGTGACTGGCCAGGGCTGATGACTACCCTTCATCGGCCCTCGATACACCCTCAAACTGTTCGGGAAAGCCCTAAGAGCCTTCGATACCGCGGCCTGCGGGAAACCGCAAGGTGCAGCAGGCGAGGTAACGCTCGTCGGATGGTAAAAACTCGAAGGATATGGCCACGCAGGGAATAATGGGCAACCCGCAGCCAAGTCCCTTCTTGTCAGGCCAACCCCGCGCATGGCTCCTACTCGGTACGACTACCTCTGATTGGCTGCCTTGGACTGACTTGGTGTTCCGACGTGAGTTTAGTGACCAGTGGATATGGCAAATGGCCACTACTCTCGACGTCGGCCCACTTCTATCACCGCTGCAGCTGGCCCGGTATCCTCCGTCGCCACTACCCAGTGGTGTCCTGACAAATGGGAAAGGTTCAGAGACTAGACGGGAGTGGGATCTTCCTGTGTGCGGGTAGGCACATAAGCAGGGAGATCTTAAGGTATAGTCCGGCCGCCGCGAAAGTGGTCGCCTTGGATGAAGCTCGAGGGTTGGTGTATTCCTCGGGCCCGAGCCTTGGCGGGGCACGTGATCACGGACACGTGTCTGGGTTGGTTCTACGGCCATCTAGCCAGGGAGGGTCGTAGAACCGTCAGACTGCACAAATCCGGGGCCTAGTGCCCATTCCCAGCCCGCTACCCAGTCGCTGATTGGCGGCGGGGTGGAATGGATGCCTATGTCTTCGGATATGCAGAGCTGATAGACCAAACATATCTATCTATCTATCTATCTTTCTACATATCTATTTAGTATCTTCCACAGCAAGGTATGCCGATGCAGGCTCCGAACGGAGCATGCAGCGGCCCGTCTATGTATCCATCCATCGATTCCATCCATTCCATCCATTCCATCCATTCCATCCATTCCATCCATTCCATCCATTCCATCTATCTATCTATCTATCTATCTATCTATCTTTCTATCTTTCTATCTTTCTTTCTTTCTTTCTTTCTCTCTCTCTCTCTCCCTCTGTCTCTCTCTCCCTCTTCTCTATCTATCTATCTCTCTATCTCTCTCTTTCTCTCTTTCTCTCTTTCTCTCTATCTCTCTCTTTCTCTCTCTCTCTCTTTCTCCTTCTGGTGGCGGGAGGAACGAAGGCAGTTTGTAACTTTTTACTTAAATTTTTTTGAGTTTTCAGTCCAAGTTGATAATATTATAACATATTTTTAATTAAAAAAATATACAATTAGATTATTTTTCCGGTGGCTTCAAGTCTTTTAATATCATACCAATTGGTAACTAGCACCAGGTACTTAGACATTAGTATACTGAGTAGTACTACTGTAGTAGTACTACTACTATTAGTACTAGTATTACTAGGTAGTACTAGTAATAGTATTGTACTGTAGTACTAGCTATAGTAATAGTAATACTAACTAAGTAACTTTGAATTCGCGATCGAATAGTCTTTAACTTCATTCACAAGCTCTAGAAGCTCAAGTTCACAACGTCAACTTCAATATATGTATACATATGTTTTAATTTACATGTACATGTACGTATCATAGTACACTTGAAGTTACATTTACTAGATTTATTCTAGAAATTTACTAGTAACTTGTAAGTTTCAGAACAACTAGAACTTGGTCACGCAGAAGTATTACTGTAGACATTCAAGTGGAGACAATTTTCAGTAGAATGTTATAGAAAAACATTATTCTTTAATTTTTTTTTTTTTTTTTTAGTTTGATTTATAAAAAAAGTTCTATTTATATAAAAAATATTTATGTAAAAAAGTTCAAGCTATAAAAAAGTTCAAGCTATAAAAAAAGTTGCAAGCTTAAACTTTTTTATAGCTTCAACTTTTTTTTTTGTTGGAATATTGTACAATATTGTATTAATACAATACAATACAATACAATATTGTACAATATTGTACATGCAATGTGTACAATACAATACAATACAATATTAATCCATACAATACAATCAATCTATTGTATTGCAATATTGTATTAATACAATAAAACCGTCCCATGACTTTTTATTACAATAAATACACAATATCATTGTATTAATATTGTATTGTACTACCATTGTACAATACAATACAATACAATACAATATTGTACAATATTAATACAATACAATAATAATACTACAATATTGTATGTTTCCTTCCTCGTCGAGCTCCTAGTATTAATAACGCTATGTCACCTATTTGTATTGTATTTTACATATATTGTACAATACAATACAAAACTTTCTGAATTATTAAAATACCATATTTATTGTAATTACATTAGAAAAAAATGAGAAAGGCCCCATCCTCGCCCTTTCGCGTGGCACACATCCACGTATGTACGTGCCTCCATGTTTAAACTTGAAATGGTGTCACAGCGTATTGTACCAAACAAACTCTCTTGCTCTACCTCACTTTCTCGCTTCATCCCTCCCTGTCTCTCTTGCTCTACCTCCCTTTCTCTGTTCACCCCCCCATTATTACTTACTAAAGCAATAAAGCTACGGCCTGAAAGAGTGCTACCCTACGTCTCCTGTGGAGTTCGGCTATATAGCTACTCTAATTCAACCCTTCTCCTCTCCCTATCTCACTTCTCTCCCTCAATGTATATAGCTTCTCTCTTCATCCCTCCCTGTCTCACTTCTCTCCCTCACTGTTTACCCCCTATCCCTTCTTCATGTTACGCATACACACACTCCCCCTCCCCCACTCAATGAACTCTCTCTCTCTCCTAACTGTGTTCCTCCACTTCCTGCAGTTCTCTCTCTCTCCCTCTCCTCTCCTAACTGTGTTCCTCCACTTCCTGCAGTACGGGAATGTCTAGATTGTCGAGATTCCCCCCCCCCCCCCACCCACCCACCCACACACACTCAGACCTATCCCTCTAACCGCGTTGCTCCACTTGCTGCAGTATGGGAATTTCTAGAGTGACGAGATGTTGTTGGATAAGCCTTTGCGACTTCTTGGGAATTTTACAGGATTGCGTAAGGTTGATGTCAAAGGTTTTGCACTCCTCCCACATGTAATTTTCCCTCACTGCTTTTTTTTCATTTGCAACACCCACCTCAAATTTCCAACGTTTGCTGGAAGTACCTGCCTTACCTAGTCGCTGGGCGGGCGCATAAGTGCCGGTGAGGGTTTGCATCGGATGTGCCATACATAATCAGTCTCACCATAGGACATCCTTTTTCAACCCAGTACGCTTCTACCCTGCCTAAATTCCATCCCCTAACTGCTTTTTTGTCCCTAAACAACTTCTTCACCTCTTCCTTTCCTTCCGCTTCTACTACAGCTGCCCAAGTCCCAATGACGGGAGGCCAACATTCAAAATCTTCGTCATCCACCGCTTCCTGACTGGCCACCGGTGCTGGCAAGGGCTCCTACCAGCAACAGCAACAAAAAAAATAATAAAATAAAAATAAAACAACAAAAAACAAAAAAACAAAAACAAAAAAAGTAAATAAATAATAAAGAGAGAGAGAGGGGGGGGGGTTACATACATATACATACATAAAGGAAGAGAGAGAGAGAGAAAAGGGGGGGCGGGGGGGGGGGGGGGGCAAAACCGCTTGCGCAGGGGTCGCCGGTGCTTTCAATGGCGCCCCCTACCGCAACAGCAAAAAATAAAAATAAATAAATACATAAATAATAAAGGGAGAAGAGAGAGAGAAGGGGGGGGGGAAGATGCATACATATACATATATATATAGAGAGAGGAGGGGGGGGGCATCCTCCAACACCCGTCCTCGCCGCGGAAACCGCTTGCTCAGGGTCCGGCGCAAAGCCGCTTCCTCAGGGTTCGGTGGCGCCCCCTAACAGAGAAAAAAAACAAGCCACAAATACTAAAACAACGAAAGTTTTTGGAAAGGGGTGGGGTGGGAGGGGCTTACATCAAGAATTGGAAGTTCTGGCAAAACTGCTTGCTCAGAGGCCGGTTCTTGCGATGACGCCTGCTAACAGGAGAAACAAAAAAAGGGGGGGGGGTGATATACATATATACATACATATATATATATATAGAGAGAGGGGGGGGGGGAGGAGTGATACACATAGAAACATACATATATATACATATATATATAGAGAGGGGGGGGGGGGGGCCAATGAAAGTGAGTCTGCTGGCAAAACCGCTTGCTCAAGAACCGGTGCAGGCAATAGCGCCACCTAACAGCAAATAAAAAAAATAAAAAAAGAATGAGAGCGAGAGGGGGAGGGGGGGGGGGACCTCTTGCGCAGAGACTGGTGTTGTCGATGCGGCGGTTTCGTTTGCGTTGATCAACATTTCCGTCGCAAGCTGTCGGTCCCCAAGTTGCACGTCCTGGGAATACCTCCCTCGGTCGTATGCCGATGACAACCTGTGGTAGAGAGAGAGAGAGAGAAAGAAAGAAAGAAAGAAGGAAGGAAGAAAGAAGAGAGAGAGAGAGGGGGGGGGAGAGGGAGAGGGGGAGATATATATATATATATATATACATACATGTATAGAGCGAGAGGGAGGGGCAAACCGAATCCGCTGCCATGGCAGTGGTTGCGCTCTGTTCCTAAAAAAAAAAAAAAAAAAAAAAAAAAAAAAAAAAAAAAAAAAAAAAAAAAAAAAAAAAAAAATAACATTACATCTCGTTCACAGACAAACATTACCATCTTGACGCGTTTTGTTCCAAGCAGGGGGATACCATCCGGAGACATGTATTTGCGTTTAAGTAGGGCTGTGTACAGCTCAGCCATCCGTTTTGCTTTTCCTTCTCGTGTGACTGGTGCATCAGCTGCAGGCACTGCAGACGACGCCTCAACCGGCACTTCTTCACCTTTTTGACTAATCTGTGTCTCCCGCGGCGCTGCCGCCAAGGACTCACGAATTGCCGCTGCTAAATCCTGCTCCTCCAAGCTCTGCGCGCTACCAACGCTGACCCTGCCCGTTGCAATGTCCTGCGCCAAAGCATGCTCATATTCCACATCCTGCTGCCTTATGACTGCTGCGGGGCTGGGGGATGAGACACGTGGAGCACTATCTGCCTGCCCTGGCTCAGGCTTGACACGATTTGAACCAGGAGCAGACATGTCTGCCTGTCCTGGCTCTGGCTTGACGCGCTGATATGAATTTCCTGTAAAAGCATTAATCCGCTCCCATGCGCGCTCAATCTCTGCGCTCGAGTCGGTGTCCTCTCCCGAATCGTCGGACCCCTCAAGCGTAATGTCCTCCCGGGGCTTCCAGTGAACTGTGTTGTGACCATACTTGTACGACGTTTTGTACGAGCTCACTACCGTTTTGCAAAGGGGGCAACGCCTGTCTACCTGATCATGCCGCTGCTGCCACCACTTTCCGATGCAATCACGATGGAAGGAGTTACCGCAACAGCCTAAATAGGCCTGGCGCTGACCCGAGGCAGGAACATCTTGAAATTTCATGTCCGCTATGGGGGCATGACAAATACGACAATCAACATCAGGGACTGACTCTGACCCAGTCATCCTTTGTAAACCCTCCTGATCTTCTCTTTTGACACTGACAGCAGACGAGACAGAGGGTGCGGGCAATGACGCAGGCAACAAGGGCGGTGGCACAGACGAGATAGAGGGTGCAGTCGACAGGGGCGGTAGCACAGACGAGACAGAGGGTGCAGTCGACAGGGGCAGTGGCACAGACGAGGCAGGCGGTGACGGGGCAGGGCGCCGTGCGGCGGATGCAGAAGCAGCAGCTCGCACCTCAGGTGGCCCCCACACATCATCCAGCATACGCTCCACTCCCGCATTGTGGGCAAGCCTGAGCTTGGGCTGCCAGGCAATACTACGGCGGCTCGATGAGCCGTCCGAAGTAGACTCACCATTACCGGTGAGCTCACGAAATACATCCCTCCAATTAGCCTGGGGCTCAGTGATCGGATTTATCCGATCCATAGCACGGGCGGAATCAGCAGAGGTCCATGTATCTCGACCCCTATTGGCTTGGCCTTCCGTGCGACCCTCCATCAATCTTGCCACTAAATCCCTACCCGCTGACTGGGGAATACGAATTCTTTCCTCTGCTATCGTACGCCAAGTGGTACCCTCCGGTAAGCCTAAAGTCTCGAGAAACTCTCTGCCCAAAGCCCGATAATGCTCATCTACCGCGGGCCCCACCCTGTCACGGTCTCGAGCGGTGAACTCATGTTGCATCTATTATGAAAAAAATTGCAAGGTAAAAAAAAAAAAAAAAAAAAGTCTGAGCAAAAAAGAAAGAAAGTTCGAACACAAAAATTATTATTATTATTATTATTATTATTATTATTATTAGGGAGTACATAGGCCATCGGTCCTTTCCATGGGCTGATTGGTATAAAGCTCCTAGAGTAATGTTCTATGCCGTCACTTCCTTTATTCCACCGATTGGTGTGGAGACTTTCCTTATGGAATGGAGGACTGGATGCACATGGCCTTTTGGCTTAGCAATTGGCAGGAGATACACTATTATTATTATTATTATTATTATTATTACTATTACTTTGGAGTGTTGACTGTGACATATTTGAGGGAAATCCCGATGAAAAAACCTAGTCACACTTGCTAAACAGAGTTCCAGCCCAATGGCCTCAAGGCGTTAAACTGTGACGCCAACTCATAACCCTTTGGTGGTAGATGCTGGGGAGGAGGGTCATTGCGCGCGTAAAAGATCTTAAACTCCGCATATGCTGGTTGATAGCCCAGGACCCAGCAGACACCAGACTGCTATGGGTGGGGTTTCGAGGCAGCTCTAGCAACCGCGCTTGGTGTATGCACTTGCACATTCGGTGACGTCTTGCAAGAGGTTGCTGGGACTGCGGAATAACCTCGGCTTAGTGCAGTCTTGTCCTCAGGAGCTCCATCGGTGGCCCCGATCATCAGGCGAGAGACTGACACGGGGGGATGGAGGACCTCGAACAAGGGTATTGGAGGCTTATGTCCGTTGAGGATATGCCATTAGCTGCATCAGTACGCCTCAGATATAGTATTATTATTATTATTATTATTATTATTATTATTATTATTATTATTATTATTATTATTATTATTATTATTATTATTATTATTATTATTATTCATACCGGTCTATTTCTGGACCAATATTTTCATTGAACATACCGGCCCGTCTGGAAGTGTTGGAACTGCCCTTGCGGGGGTGTCATTAGAGCTTATCGTCAATTCTTCGTACTCCCCTCACGGGTGAGACGATGGAGGCGCATGTGCAGAAATGCATCAGCCATTGACAGAGAAGCACTATTATTATTATTATTGTCATTATTATTATTATTATTATTATTGTTATTGTTATTGTTATTATTATTGTTATTATTATTACTATTATTCCAGTCGAGTCTTTGGAGCGGAGCCGCGTCACCCCGTGCTACCAGTAGAGGCACATGTCCGACAGGATCAAAGGCCAATTGACTGATAAGTCTATTATTATTATTATTATTATTATTATTATTATTATTATTATTATTATTATTATTATTATTATTATTATTATTATTATTATTATTATTATTATTATTATTATTATTATTATAAGGGAGTACATAGGCCATCGGTCCTTCCCATGGGCTGATTGGTATAAAGCTCCTAGAGTAATGTTCTATGCCGTCACTTCCTTTATTCCACCGATTGGTGTGGAGACTTTCCTTATGGAATGGAGGACTGGATGCACATGGCCTTTTGGCTCAGCAATTGGCAGGAGATACACTATTATTATTATTATTATTACTATTATTATTATTATTATTATTTTGGACACCGTGATAGCCCAGTGGTCAAGTTCTAGCATCTGGGCCCTGTCGCCAGTTCGATTCCCGTCGGTGCCACCAGTATTTTCATTGAACATACCGATCCGTCTGGACCAGTATTTTCATTGAACATACCGGCCCGTCTGGAAGTGTTGGAACTGCCCTTGCGGGGGTGTCATTAGAGCTTATCGTCAATTCTTCGTACTCCCCTCACGGGTGAGACGATGGAGGCGCATGTGCAGAAATGCATCAGCCATTGACAGAGAAGCACTATTATTATTATTATTATTATTATTATTATTATTATTATTATTATTATTATTATTATTATTATTATTATTATTATTATTATTATTATTATTATTATTATTATTATTATTATTATTATTATTATTATTGGACACCGTGATAGCCCAGTGGTCAAGTTCTACCATCTGGGCCCTGTCGCCAGTTCGATTCCCGTCGGTGCCACCAGTATTTTCATTGAACATACAACAAAGGAATCGCGTAACTTTGGGATCCCATTTTTTCCCAAATTTTCTAAGGTTTTGGCTGGTTTTTTCAAAACTCTCAGGATACGTGTAGAAACGATGCCGATGCTAGGAAAACTTATTAAAACGATATTAAAACATGTTTTTATTAATTTAGACTGACTTTGACTTCACTTCAACAGTACTCCGGAGGGCGGTCCGGACCTGTCTGACATACGTATTTTTCGAGTTTTCGTACATGTCAAATCAGCGGGTTTTGATAGCAAATTCAAGGGCGATGCAGGAAAACATGTTTTTAATGTTTGCAACTATTTACTATTGCAGTCTGATCTCATTCTAAGAATGTTTACGGACTTGGAGCCACGGGCGCAGACTTGCACTGACTCAGCAGTGTACTACACAACTACACCCAAGTCAGAGCATAGTTGTGCGTCCTCTGCTACAAAATCAGCGTAAAAGGGCAAACAATCGATATAATTACTAAATTATCATTATTTCCTGACATTTCACTTATTGTCAGCCATATAGAATGACTTTGTGACTTGACTTGGGCGTGCGTGCTGTCACACAGCGAACGCTAACCCAAGTCAAGGCACCGACAAAAAAGTGAAGGCACAAAGCGGCATAAGCGGCGCAATATGGCAGGCAATTGATATATAACTACTAAATTAGAAATACTAGCTAAAATTTCATCATTGACAGTCATATTGAATGACTTTGTGCCTTGACTTGGGCACCGACAAAAAAGTGAAGGCACAAAACGGCATAAGCGGCTGTTTTTTTTTGGTAGTCAGATCAAGTACAAATCACTAGATAGGGGCACTCGCGCTGTTGAGTCTACTGCACAAGCACATAATGATATGTATAAGACAAGGAAAGCAAAACAAGTTCAATACCTGGTTGCAAAAGCGTTTGACCTGCTATGCTAACGGCTCATCGTCGTCATCGGAGTCAGTGGTACCCTCCATGCCGGAGACAGGGTCCGGCCAATTACAGAGCTCGCAGACATCGCCTCCTTCTTCGTTCAAAAACCCACAAGTTGGGCATTTCCAGGGCCAGGAACCAGGGTGTTGAACACTTGGTCGTCGCGCCCGCTTGTGGGCGCGACCTCTGCCAGCAACGTGCTGTTCACTTGCTTGTGCCCCTTGCGCTCGCTTTTGAGCGCGACCTCTGCCACTGCCTGCGGCACGGCGTCCTCGTCGCCGTCCCCTCGCGCGATTGCCTCCGCGTCCACGGACGATTCCGCTTGCAAGGGCTGCCCCTACGACATCATATCCTACATACTATGGGAAGCGACACAAAACAAGTACCTTCAGGGTCAGGTTCTGGCTGGACCGCGGGAGGCGCTTTCTCATCGTCGTGCTCCTCCAGTCCGCACGCACAGACTTGAAAATGTTCCCATGCAAGATCGACTAGCTTCGGCTTGAGGAATTGCTTGCGGTCGGCGTTTTGGCTTGCCACACCGTGTAGCCGCAGCCACTGCTTAAGCTCCTTCACAACCATGTGCTTAGCCTGAAAAGCCTCCTTGTCGGAGCACTCCTGAAGAAGCAGTGACACCTTCCTCCATGGCTCAGTGGTGTTTCCGAAAGCAATATCTTGTGCCAGCCTTTCGTCGGCTGTCAGCTCCCGGGCCCCTCGCCATGGCGGATGAGCCGGCGGGTTCCGATCATTGCAAAAGTATGTACGGGGCAAGGACTGGAGCTCCTCCGGAGTCAACTGGTGAAGTGCTTGGATTTTTTCCGCTCGTTGTGGGGGCAACTCCATCCAATTGGACGGTAGTTCGTCGACAACACGCAGCTCAACTCGCCATACCTTCCCCGTAGCGTCGACACACTCCATGTGAGCTGGGCGGCCGGGAAGGCCGCCATCGCCATATGCACCGTCAAAGTAAATTCGAGTGAGGTTTTTGGCCTGTAGCATTTCCTCAACCCACTCTCTCTCCTGTGCAGATTGGTACTTGGCCAGAGTGCGAATGTCCTTCTTCAAGCGAGGGTTGACAAAAGCACCAACGGGCAGCTTTGGAGGCAAATTGCTCGCTGCAAGACAAGAAAAAGTTCAAACAAGTATAAAATCAAGTTGCGCGATGAAAATGATAGAAATAAAAAAAAAAAAAAAAAAAAAAAAAAAAAAAAAGCGGTCTGACCGGGGCGATTAACAAAAAGCTTGATGGGATCCCCCTTCGGGTCATCGTTGACCCCATGCCACTCCGGCTGAGCGGCGCCCCACGTCTTGACTTCCGCAGTCGGCAGAGCGCCGGGTTCCGTTTTGCGGATGCGCCAGGCCAAGGGTCTAGCGTAGTTCTTGAAGTGTTTGTTCATACACGGACTGTAGAGGGCTTGCCAGTCGTAGTTACAAGTCAGGAGCATAATCACGTATCGCTCCCTCTTCGTTTTGAAGGCCAGCAAGAGTTTGAGTAGCGCTTGAGCGAGATTGGTGGTAAGAAAGGTCGTGTTCCACCCTATTTGCATGACTCTGAAGTCCTGGTCATCGCCATCGTGGCCGTGCCCCTTGACCATACGATTACTCTGAAACTCACCGTACACGTCGTTGGCCACAACATGACAGCCGAATCCCAGCATCGGCCATGCCACGTTGTCTCCGGCGCCGTCCCAGTACAAGTTCAGTTTCCAGGCAGGCATTGTCTTGGCCTGCCATAGCTCCCAGTGAATCATAGCGGCAAGCATCGTGATGTTACTGTTAACACCCTTGTCCACTGCCCCCTCCAAATAGGCGAAAATAAAGTGCGTGTCAGTAGTGTGGCACGTTGTCATCCCGATGCAAAGGCGGAATACCATTTTGCCTTTGAAATCCTTGGAACGTCGGCGACATGACGGAATCTTCACCGGGGGCTTCATGTCAGTCGAAATGACCAACGAATGCTGGTCATGAGGAGCGCTTTTTTTTTTCTGCCATGCTTCCAGGCGGACCTTTCTGTGCATCTAAATCATACGATTGATATGAGTATTGCGTGATGGAGAGAAACAATTTACCTTGTGGTGCAGCTGATTGCGCCGGCGCCAATCTTGAGCCTCGGCTGTACTCTTGAAACCCCTGGCGTGCTCGGCCGCAAGTTCGGTGCAGATATCGTCCTTAGAGAAATCACCCGCTAAATGTGATAACAAAACAAATAAAGACAGATGTGACGGCCGAAGAAAGCAAACGAGCAAACAAGAATGAAATTAGCACAGAGAAATGGAAATAGATTGTACCTCGCATGAGCGTGACATGTTTGTAGTCTGTGCGCCATACTTCGTTGATGGTATTATCGTCAGGCGGCTGTAGATGATTAACTCGCTGAGAACCACCAAACCGCTGACACGCCTCCTTCCAATGTTCTCGAACGTACCGATGAACTCCCGCGTCGGATGCCATTTCCTGAATCTTCCATTTGCCGTCGGTACAGATTTCCGGGTCGATGGAAAAGCGCTCACAAAGCAGAATCGAGACAATGTCGGAAACCTCAGCTTGGGTACTGTTCAGTTTGATGTAGACTGAGGCGTTGTTGTCGAGAAGCCTGCGTGCCCTTGCCAGCACAGCGTCCCCGATAGCAAATATTCGCTGCCACATTTCTTTACAAACCTCCTCAGTCTGAAAGAAGTACTGGACAGAGCCGGAGGGTGTCGACATAGCTTCCAATTGGCTGTGAACCCAGGTATAGAGCTCTTCTAAGGAAATAGAGCATGTCTTTGCTCTCGCCTCCATCACCTCACGTGTGTCAATGAAAGAATAACATTTCCATTTCGCACAACACACTGATTGAACAATGTGCTCGAGCTCGCCATACGTCATACCCAAATATTTCGCAAAAGCAGCAGGCCGCTGCAATGGGGCCTCGCGCTGATTTCGGCTTTTCATGCGGTATGGTCGAAGTGGGTCCGCTCTCGGCCGTACAACACGCGGAACAGTCAGCTTCATGCTGACGTACAAAGGCAGGTGTGATTCCTTGACTTCATCGACGTTGTAGGCGGGGCGGAAAGGCGGCAGTGCGCCAGTCGAACTCCGCTCAGAACCACCATCCGTATTGCTGGGATCTTCTTCCCACTCAGCCATGATTCCTTCAATTCCCTGTAGTAATGGATCATGCGATGTAAGAATCAGAAATTGAAAGCGAGAAAGAAATGTATGTGAGTATAGCTTTGGAATTAGTGACCTCGGGAGTTCCTGTGGGGACAAACAGCCTCGTATGCGCGTGACCCTCGTCCGTGTGAACTGAGCTGGAATCAGAGTCCGGGGCGGAAGAATCTGAGTCCGGGGCAGGCAAAACCGTGTGCATATCAGTAGCCTGTAATTTTAAAGGTTTTTATGCATATGTGTCAGAGAGAGAGACAGAGAGAGAGAGAGAAGTAGCAGCTACCCTTTCTCCCTTCACAACTGCATTGTAGGCAAACATAGCAGACTGCCCGTCTCCGAACGCGATGGTGCTCGACCATGCTCCCCGATCATATGGAGTGATCTGGACAACAATAATAGCAAACAAAAAAATCCTTAGATTGACACGGGCGCAAGAATTATTCTGACCGTTGAACTAGATGCGCGCTCAAGAATAACAATTGTATCAGATGACTGCCGCTTCAAGCTGTTGCCAGAGTCGCAAGGAACTGTAAGCTCATCGCTGAGACTCTCCAAAAGTTTGAGCTTTTTCTCCTCACTCATCGAAACTGACTTTGTCAGCGGCTGAATACTGACAGACAAGCTTCGGATGAGTGCTTCCTTCTCGGACGACGACAGTGAAATTGACTTCGGAGGCAATGGATATTCATCTGGAGGCACAATAAAAAAAAGCTGGCGCCCTTCCGCCCTGTCAAGTGCCCACACAGGAATAGTTTTCCCGAGTTTGAACGATGCAGCGTCCTTCATCCAGTCAGGATGTCCATCGCTGGGGCTAGTAGTTACTGACAAGTTTGGGTTCTCTCGGTACGTGAGAAAAATTTGCTGGTTCTTGCCGACTTCATGTGTCAGTCTCACTACTTGATCCAGCTTGCACACCTTGGCATTAGACGATCTGGTCCGGCCGTTGAAAGCAACACAAGCGCTGTTGAGTAAATGCATAGGATTCCTGCTGTTTTTGCTTATGAAGTCGATAGGCTGCATCCCAACACATAGAGTATTGTAAACTTTCATGGTGTAGTGCTGTGCGAAAACAGCGTCAGTGTCCGGTCCCAAAGGAATTCCGCCAGGGCCCAACTCTCCCAGAGCGAAGCCAGCAGGCAGCGCCGTGTCTGCGAAGACACCAACACCGCCTTTTCCTTCCAAATATCTTACAGATATCGGTGCCTTCCTGGCGGTGTGCAACATACTGGACATGACCACACCTAAAAAAAAAATCAAGACAGAAACAATTAGAAACAATTAAGAAAAAACAAAAACATCATTTTCTGACGTTTCACGCGAGTGAAGACAAACAGGGACGGCGTTTGGGTAGGAGAGAAATGTAAATGGAACTAGACAGAACAATACATATACATGTGGGTGGGGGGAGGGGGGGGGGTTGGTTGTTGAGCATGTATAATGTAGATCACGAAGAAGAAGGAGAAGAAGAAGAAGAAGAAGAAGAAGAAGAAGAAGAAGAAGAAGAAGAAGAAGAAGAAGAGGAAGAAGAAGAAAAAGAAGAAGAAGCAAACATAGAGAAAAAAAGAAAGAGTAAGAGAGAGAGAAAGAGAGGAAGAGAGAAAGAGAGAGAACCAGGCCTGGTTTGAACCAGGCTGATGACGTGCTGCTCGATGAGGATTGCGGTTGACTATACAACTGCTAAACAAACAAAAAACACAAGAAACGCCATCAGTAGTAGTAGTAGTAGTAGTAGTAGTAGTAGTAGTAGTAGTAGTAAAAAGGAAAGGAGAAGAAGAACAGGAATAAGAAGAAGGACGAGGAGGAGGAGGAGCAGGGAAAAAAAAAAGAACAAGAATAAGAATAATAATAATAAGAAGAAGAAAGTGTAAATGAGTCTATGTATACACATATGTCTGTACGCATGATTGTTTTGCTGTGCTACTGGAAGAACAGACAGGAAAAAAAAACCATCATGATTCCTGCTTAATATAAGCTTTAAAAATATAAGAAAACATAAAATTATTTACAATTTTTGTATATCAACTGCACACCAACTGCACAAATCTTGGCTAATTTAAAAATTCAATCATGGCCAACGACAAAGGTTTGTGCACAGCTATTATAAAAACAAATACACAAAACAACAAAGCACAGGCATTCCGGCTCAAGTTGAGCTTCAGAAGAGCTGGAAACATAAAATCGTTTACAATACTTTGGTTTCCCCTGCACACCAACTGCACAAATCTTGGCTAAAATTCAAACATGGCCAACGACAAAGGTTTGTGCACTGCTATTATAAAAACAAATACACAAAACAACAAAGCACAGGCATTCCGGCTCAAGTTGAGCTTCAGAAAGAGCCGGAAACATAAAATCGTTTACAATACTTTGGTTTCCCCTGCACACCAACTGCACAAATCTTGGCTAAAATTCAATCATGGCCAACGACAAAGGTTTGTGCACTGCTATTATAAAAACAAATACACAAAACAACAAAGCACATGCATTCCGGCTCAAGTTGAGCTTCAGAAAGAGCCGGAAACATAAAATCGTTTACAATACTTTGGTTTCCCCTGCACACCAACTGCACAAATCTTGGCTAAAATTCAAACATGGCCAACGACAAAGGTTTGTGCACTGCTATTATAAAAACAAATACACAAAACAACAAAGCACAGGCATTCCGGCTCAAGTTGAGCTTCAGAAAGAGCCGGAAACATAAAATCGTTTACAATACTTTGGTTTCCACTGCACATTCAATGCACAAAGTTTTGCTAAAATTCAGACATGGCCGACCCAGAGACTGTATCTTCAGATTGCAACAACGGAGCTGTTCTCTCAGACAAAATTCATTGCAAACGAAAGGCCACACGCAAACAACATAGTGCAAATGTTTTCGTGGCATGGCACCAGCCGGCTGGACAGATAGGCCTCATAATCCAACCAGAAACGAGCGTTTTTGGGCTTGTTTTTGTGCATCGTTTTCTGCTGCCAGACCCAAGAAAAAAAAAAGCAAGATCATTCCGGCTCAAGTTAAGACTCACCAAGAGCAGGAAATATGTTTTCATTTCAAATCTTGCAATAATGTTGGCGTTCTACGTGCAACAACGTGGCGCTCCACTACCTCCTCTCGAGAAAAAATTTGGTGTTGTGGTCGTACTTTGAACAACTTCCCGTAAATTCTACTTCAACCAACTTACCCGCCTTCTCTTGATCCCGCCTACCCGTCGCCAGTGTGTGAGTCTTCACTCTCCCCCGTGTCCAAGTGTGTGAGTCTCACTCTCCCCCGGCCCGTGCCTGTGCCAATGAAATCCCAAGAAGAGAAAAAAGTAGTGGCGAGAACGATCGAGACTGTTCGCAAAAACCGTCTTGGGGAATTGTTTCTTACGATAAATGGAGCTAAGCCTGAGAAAAAGAACTACCTGGCATTTTCGAAGGTCATCATTCCCGAGGAGGTGCACAGGCGTTATGACCTGGCTGCGCGTGACCTTGACACCTTGGTGCCAGGGCACTCGTATACTTACAAACAGGGTGGCAAGCTTGACAAAAATGATGCCCAGCCTTATGACGATGGTCTCGGGGAAGTAGCGGGATTGAAAAGAAACAGGAAACAAACGTCATTTCTGGCCCCTGCAAATGAGTCGGAGGTCACATCTAAAAAGAAAGCCAAAAAGAATGACGGAAGCAACGGCTCTGTTGAAGGGAAAAAGCCTCCGCATGTGGACCCTCCGGCAACGAAGCCCCCTGCCCCGAAGCCTCCTGCCCCGAAGGCGAAGGCGACGAAGGCGACGGCCCGTGCCAAGAAGCCGGGCAGGGAACAAAAAGCTACTACTACTACAACATCATCAGCTACTACTACTACAACATCACCAGCTACAACTACTACAACATCGCCATCTACTACGACTTCAACATCACCATCTACTACTACTTCAACATCACCATCTACTACTACTTCAACATCACCATCTACTACTACTTCAACATCACCATCTAATACTACTTCAACATCACCAACTACTACTACTTCAACATCAACTACTACTACTACTCCCACACCACCATCAACTCCCACACCGAAAGCAGAGGAATCTGATCTACCTCCATGCCCAGATGGAAAGGTGAGGGTCTGGGAGACGCCCACTACCTTCACGTTTGCTTCCGGCAAGAAATATCAGGACTGGTATACATACATATACACACATACATAGATGCATACATACAAACATACAAACATTCATACATACATACTTCTTCTTCTTCTTCTTCTTCTTCTTCTTCTTCTTCTTCTCCCCTCCTCCTCCTCCTCCTCCTCCTTCTTCTTCTTCTTCTCTTTTCTGTTCTTCTTCTTCTTCTTCTTCTTGTTTCTCTTCTTCCTCTTCTTCTTCTTCTTCTTCTTCTTATATTTTCTGTTGTTGTTGTTGTTGTTCTTCTTCTTCTTCTTCTTCTTCTTCTTCTTCTTCTTCTTCTTCTTCTTCTTCTTTCTTCTTCTTCTTCTTCTTCTTCTTCTTCTTCTTCTTCTTCTTCTTCTTCTTCTCTTTTCTGTTGTTGTTGTTGTTGTTGTAACTTGTTGTTGTTGGACTGGTATACATACATATACACACATACATCCATACATACAAACATACAAAGATTCATACATACATACATACTTCTTCTTCTTCTTCTTTTTCTTCTTCTTCTTCTTCTTCTTCTTCTTCTTCTTCTTCCTCTTCTTCCTCTTCTTCTTCTTCTTCTTCCTCTTCTTCTTCTTCTTCCTCTTCTTCTTCTTCTTCTTCTTCTTCTTCTTCTTCTCTTTTCTGTTGTTGTTGTTGTTGTTGTTGTTCTTCTTCTTCTTCTTCTTCTTCTTCTTCTCTTTTCTGTTCTTCTTCTTCTTCTTCTTCTTCTTCTTCTTCTCTTTTCTGTTGTTGTTGTTGTTGTTGTTGTTGTTGTTGTAGCTTGTTGTTGTTGGACTGGTATACATACATATACACACATACATAGATACATTTTATTACATACAAACATACAAACTTTCATACATACATACATACTTCTTCTTCTTCTTCTTCTTCTTCTTCCTCTTCTTCCTCTTCTTCCTCTTCTTCTTCTTCTTCTTCTTCTTCTTCTTCTTCTTCTCTTTTCTGTTGTTGTTGTTGTTGTTGTTGTTCTTCTTCTTCTTCTTCTTCTTCTTTTCTGTTCTTCTTCTTCTTCTTCTTCTTCTTCTTCTTCTTCTTCTTCTTCTTCTTCTCTTTTCTGTTGTTGTTGTTGTTGTTGTTGTTGTTGTTGTTGTTGTTGTAACTTGTTGTTGTTGGACTGGTATACATACATATACACACATACATAGATACATACATACAAACATACAAACTTTCATACATACATACATACTTCTTCTTCTTCTTCTTCTTCTTCTTCTTCTTCTTCTTCTTCTTCTTCTCCCCCTCCTCCTCCTCCTCCTCCTTTTCCTTCTTCTTCTTCTTCTTCTTCTTCTTCTTCTTCTTCTTGTCTTTTCTGTTGTTGTTGTTGTTGCTGATGTTGTTGATGTTGGGACGGGGGGAAGCTTGCTGTTGAAGCTGACGACGGACGACAACAAGGTCCGGGAGGGAGCCTTGGTACTCAACGTCAGGCTGACCAAGTACCACGATTTTCTGTTGGGCCCCAAGACGCAAGTGGAAACCTGCGAATGGGAAACAGCAAGCGCTCCTGGGTCTCTCTCCCCCCCCCCCCCCCCCCCCCCCCCCCCCTCTCTCTCTCTCTCTCTCTCTCCCCCCCCCCCCCCCCCCCCCCCCCCCCCCCCTCTCTCTCCCTCCCCAGTCCCACCCTCACGCCATCCACTGTCCCTTGCAGGCTAGCCTTGATCTTTCCACCGGATTGGCGCAAAAAGGGTCAAGCCGACAGAAACCGAAGTAAAAATTCCTTCTGCCTCTCTCTCTCTCTCTCTCTCTCTGACAGGTCTCTCTCTCTCTCTCGCCCTCTATCTCTCTAATAGTATTTCTGTCATTGTCTTCCTCTCCCACCCCCCCTTTTTTTTATTCTTTCTTTCTTCTTCTTTTTCTTCTTCTTCCTGCAGTGTCTCTCTCCCCCCCCCCACCTCTCTTTCTCTCTCTTTTGTTGTTAATATTGTTGTTATTATTTATTGATTTGTTGTTAATTTATTCTTTCTTTCCTCAATTTAGGCACCAAACGCTACATCATGGCCGTTCGGGAAGTCGACACCACCGGGGACGGGGTTGCAGACTCGAAGCATCTGCAGCTGCTGGGCTTTTACGTTTTCAACTACAAGCGCTCCGTCTACCTTGGAGATTCACCCTTGGACTTCGACAAAGATATAGCCCCCTTGTTTAAGCCGTACGTTGGGAATCCCACCATCCCCCCCTTCTTCGCAAGTGGAGAAAGCTGGAGTTCCTTCTGGCGGACTGTGCTGCCGAAGCAAATGTACATACACACATTCTTTCTTTTCCTTCCTTTCTTTTTCTTTCTTTCTTTCTTTCTTTTTTCTTTCTTTTTTTCTTTCTTTTTTTCTTTTTTTCTTTCTTTCTTTCTTTTTTTCTTTCTTTGTCTTTACCTCTCCCCCCCCCCCCCCACCTTGTCGTTTAGAAACTCCCCAAGTCCAACTCCGCCGCCGTGACTATGCCGCGAAATTCTCTCAGGGTCAAAAACCTCAAAAATGGTCAGGCTGTTTCTTGCCTTGCCTCGCAAGTCTGAGTTTTATGTGTGTGTATATGCAGAAACTACTGCAGGCATGGACGGAGACGAGGAGGAGGTCGAGGAGGTTATAATGCCGGAGCCAGCAACCAAAAAGCCCAAGACCAACAACAAAAGTAAGGAAACTCATTTGATTTTCGTCCATCGTTGCATATTGCTGCTGCATTTATGTCCGGACTTTATGGTGTGTGTCAATTATGTGTAGAAACTCCGTCGGGGGGCAAGAAGCCCAAAGACAAGTCCAAGTCTGTGAGTAAGGTAAAGCTTCTAATATTACATAATCTCACATAATCTGCTTTAGCTTTCCGTATGCAAACGCTGTTCGCTTTTATTTCTGCAAATACATTGTGGGTGCAGAAGGCGGAGGAGGAGGAGGAGGAGGAGGAGGGAGGAGAAGCGCCTGCCTCCCTTACCGCGGGCCAGGTTGAAGCCATGCTAGCGATCGCACTAGGCAAGCACACTCAGAACATAACTAAGTTGTTAGAAGACAGACAGCAGCAAGAACGGGAAAGACAGGCAAAAGAAGCACAGGAAAAAGAACAAGAAGAAAAACAAAAGCAAAAAGCAGAACAAACAAAACACAATAAGATAAAGGGTAGTAAGAAAAATACTCCACGTGTGCAAGAGGCAGATGAGGGCGAGGCAGAGGATGGTGAGGATGAACCGGTTGAGAAGAAAATCACCAAAACCGGCAACAAACCACAACCTCCAGCAATTGACAAGGAGGATCTGTTGGAGAGAATGGTAGAGAGATTGTGTGAGAGGGTAGGCATAGCGGTCACGTCCGGATCCCCTGCACGCAGCACCGCTGCCAGCACTGTCACCAACTTGCCAGCCTCGCCCGCCGGAGGCAACCCATACTTTGATTTCGCCTTGGCGTCCATGGCAATGCGGCGCTCGTAAAGGTACTCGGTCGCTGCATGTTGCCTTAAATATTTTGTCTGTTTATGTAGGCGACACTGAAGGCTATGTGATGGTGGGGGCTGTTAGTCAGTCAGATCAAGTTCAAATCCAACAAGAGCTAGCTGTCTTGGATGGGCAGCTATTTTTTTACCTTGAAAACAAGTAGAAATACAAACATCGCCGCTTATGCCGCTTTGTGCCTTCCCTTTTTTGTCGGTGCCTTGACTTGGGTTAGCGTTCGCTGTGTGACCGTGACAGCACGCACGCCCAAGTCAAGTCACAAAGTCATTCTATATGGCTGACAATAAGTGAAATGTCAGGAAATAATGATAATTTAGTAATTATATCGATTGTCTGCCATTTTACGCTGATTTTGTAGCAGAGGACGCACGACTATGCTCTGACTTGGGTGCAGTTGTGTAGTACACTGCTGAGTCAGTGCAAGTCTGCGCCCGTGGCTCCAAGTCCGTAAACATTCTTAGAATGAGCTCAGACTGCAATAGTAAATAGTTGCAAACATTAAAAACATGTTTTCCTGCATCGCCCTTGAATTTGCTATCAAAACCCGCTGATTTGACATGTACGAAAACTCGAAAAATACGTATGTCAGACAGGTCCGGACCGCCTCCGGAGTACTGTTGAAGTGAAGTCAAAGTCAGTCTAAATTAATAAAAACATGTTTTAATATCGTTTTAATAAGTTTTCCTAGCATCGGCATCGTTTCTACACGTATCCTGAGAGTTTTGAAAAAACCAGCCAAAACCTTAGAAAATTTGGGAAAAAATGGGATCCCAAAGTTACGCGATTCCTTTGTTATACCGGTCCGTCTGGAAGTGTTTGAACTGCCCTTGCGGGGGTGTCATAAGAGCCTATCGTCAATTCTTCGTACTCCCCTCACGGGTGAGACGATGGAGGCGCATGTGCAGATTTGCATCAGCCATTGACAGAGAAGCACTATTATTATTATTATTATTATTATTATTAGGGAGTACATAGGCCATCGGTCCTTTCCATGGGCGGATTGGTATAAAGCTCCTAGAGTAATGTTCTATGCCGTCACTTCCTTTATTCCACCGATTGGTGTGGAGACTTTCCTTATGGAATGGAGGACTGGATGCACATGGCCTTTTGGCTCAGCAATTGGCAGGAGATACACTATTATTATTATTATTATTATTATTATTTACTATATCTGAGGCGTACTGATGCAGCTAATGGCATATCCTCAACGGACATAAGCCTCCAATACCCTTGTTCGAGGTCCTCCACCCCCCCGTGTCAGTCTCTCGCCTGATGATCGGGGCCATCGATGGAGCTCCTGAGGGCAAGACTGCACTAAGCCGAGGTTATTCCGCAGTCCCAGCAACCTCTTGCAAGACGTCACCGAATGTGCAAGTGCATACACCAAGCGCGGTTGCTAGAGCTGCCTCGAAACCCCACCCATAACAATCTGGCGTCTGCTGGGTCCTGGGCTATCAACCAGCATATGCGGAGTTTAAGATCTTTTACGCGCGCAACGACCCTCCTCCCCAGCATCTACCACCAAAGGGTTATGAGTTGGCGTCACAGTTTAACGCCTTGAGGCCATTGGGCTGGAACTCTGTTTAGCAAGTGTGACTAGGTTTTTTCATCGGGATTTCCCTCAAATATGTCACAGTCAACATTATTATTATTATTATTATTATTTTGGGGGGCACCAATACATGGTTGGTTGTCACCGCCACACGGCGGGGTTGGGGCCGTTGGCAGCTTGTTATGAGGGGTACATAATCAGTGCTCCACTGATTCATGAGACGGAAACGTTTACTGAGAGAAGCTCTCTCACCACGCTCACGGCTCTTGGCTCGGGGTGGCCTCTGGTATCACTCGGGGTGAGTGCGGGGGTGGGGGTTATCTGAGGGAGGGGCTTGGGCTCAGTGGGTCACTGGACAGGTTGGTTAACTAAACTACTGTCGGTATGATTGGGGACGAAGGCGAGAGGCCCCACACATTTCCACAAGCCTTGAAATCACTCAACTGCCACAGTAGCGACTGCCTGGACGCGGGGCTCCTGACTCACCCTCTCTCCCAGAACCCCTCGTGCTCACTTTGCGGATGCCATGGGGATGCTCTGGCGGAGGGTCGGGACGTGTTGGGTGCATGTGACCGGGCCTGTCACTTAGTGTTCTCGGTAGATGACTCTTTTGTAGCTTCTATCGGACGCAGGGTGGCTTGCCACGACACCTCAATGATGCATAGTACGTCACGTCTCTGGCCTGGTTACGGGGGCGGGTAACTGAGGCGGGTTCCTGAAGGCTGGTTACGGAAGCTATGTTATTGTTGTTGGGTTCCTGGCTGCTATGTTATTGTTGTTGGGTTCCTGGCTGCTATGTTATTGTTGTTGGGTTCCTGGCTGCTATGTTATTGTTGTTGGGTTCCTGGCTGCTATGTTATTGTTGTTGGGTTCCTGGCTGCTATGTTATTGTTGTTGGGTTCCTGGCTGCTATGTTATTGTTGTTGGGTTCCTGGCTGCTATGTTATTGTTGTTGGGTTCCTGGCTGCTATGTTATTGTTGTTGGGTTCCTGGCGGCGTACATGTTTATGCTTTTTTTTTGGGTTGAGCTTTAAATAACCCCACTCGGGTCTTCTTTTATCGAGTTCACCACTCGGTGGATGGAGGCCTGGGGTAGACTTATACGATGTTTTTGCCAGGGATTCGACTGGCATCGCTGCTTTGCCTCACCGCACTGCCTCACCCACACATCCACGCTGGCACACTGTTTCTCCTCTTGCTCTTGTACCTATGTCGCACACAGCTATGAGCTCACGCCGATGAGTGGTTGTGACGAGGTGCACCCAGCTGGATTGCGGGCGAACCACGGCGGCCTCGCTCTCGCTCTCTCTCTCTCTCTCTCTCTCTCTCTCTCTCTCTCTCTCTCTCTCTCTTTTTTTTTTTTTGTTGCTTTGCTTTGCTTTGCTTTGCTTTGGGCGAGGCCTAGCTTTCACATGGGCGGGCTGAGCCTATGAGGGGCGCACGATAAGCGTTCCATTGATTTATGAGACGGGTCCCAATTACTGAGAGTAACTCATGTGAGTTGCTATCATACTCATGGCTCTTGGCTCGGGGTGGCCTCTGGAATCACAAGGGGTGGGCACTGGGGGAGGGGGTTGTGTTCAGAGGGTCACCGCGAAGGATGGTCAACCAAACTACTGTCGGTCGGAGTTTGTACGAAGGCGAGAGGCCCTACACCTTACCACAAGCCTTGAAACGACTAAATGACCAAAGTAACGACGGACCGGAGCGGGGCTCCTGGCTCACCCTCTCTCTCAGCACTCTTCGTGCTCATCCTGCGGATGCCATGGGGTTGCTCTGGCGGAGGGTTATGGGGTGGTGGGTACACGTGCACGGGCCTGTCACTCTGCGCTCTCGGTAGATGACTCACTTGCAGCGTTTATCTGACGCAGGGTGGTTTGCCACGACACCTACCTCGAGGATGCACAGCGGGTCCTGCCTCGTGCCTGGTTACGGATGCAGGTGAGTGTTTGTGTGTATTCCTATACATACGTACACGTATGCTTTTTAAGGGTTGAGCTTTAAATAACCCCACCTGGGTCCTCATTTATCGAGTTTACAACTCGATCAATGCGGCACCGGGGTCCCATACCACTTATGGCAGGTTCTTATGCGAAGAGCGCGGCCGCTAGTGCTGGCCCTATGGGTCGAGGCGGTAATCCTTCAGGTTTAGACGTTCCCCGTGGGAGTGCGCCTGCGGGTGGTGATGGCTACTCGGCCGGGGTGGGGTGGTCGAGTGCTCGCGTACCTGACGGGCAACCTGAATCACGTAGAGCCAGCAATCCTGCTGCATCTCGATCACCCTCCCCAACCTCGGAAGAGAAGTCACGTCCGGAAAGGTCTGGTCACGGCGTGTGGCAAGCGGTACCGCCACCGAGGAGGTGGCGGAGGAAGGTACGAAATGAGCTGGATAAGAGATGTTGCATAGTATGGGGGCTATCGCATGTCTCTCAGACAGTGGTCATGGCGCGAGAGCTCCGAATTCTCGGTCTCGGGAAAGTCGAGGTGGAATTCGCGGGCAGAGGTAGTGGGCGACATTTGCGGATTAAATGTGCGTCTTGTGAGGAGGCGGAGAAGATGGTGCGGCTGCTGCGGGAGCGTAAGTTCTTCACGGGAAAGGTTCACGTTGCGACGGGTAGGACTTTCCGGGAAAGAGAGAAGCAGCGGGCTGCACGGGGGGGTGCCCAGTATGTAGAGATGCAGAGGGAGCTTCGCAAGCAGGGATTTGGCTACTGGGTGCTCGACGTGGAAGTCGACGAGCCCCAGGGCGAAGCCTCAAGCGGTGAATCTCCCTTGGCGGAGTGGGGCGGGATGCGGGAGCTGGAGGAGCTGGGGCGGAGGGTGCAGGATGGGCCGTGGAGGGTGGCGGAGGGCTCCAGGCGGGCTCAACCGAAGCGCAGGCATCGGCATCAGCTTCGTTCTTCCCAATTTGTGAAAGGCTTCCCACTGAGGCCTGGCCAGCAGGTGGCCGCAGCCCGACGTGGCCAGGTCCCGCAGGCGGCCCGCGAGGGCCTGCTCCTGGCGCCACAGGTCCTGGGGCACCCAGAGGCCGGGGTGTGGGTGCAGCCACGCGGGCTCCGTGGGCGCCGAGCCACCCGCGCGGCCGCGGCGGCGGCGCTTGGGCGGGGGTGGCTCGGCGCCGGCGCAGCGGGCGCAGCCGCCCCCGGAGCCCCCCGCGCCGAGCCCCCAGAGGTCACTGAGCACGGGCTCCAGCACGGCCGGCGTGACGTGCGGCTTGAGCGTGTACGCGTGCTCGCCGGCGGGCTCGCACCAGTCCTCGCACCACAGCGAGCCATCCGGCAGTAACAACTGCCGCAGCAGGTCGGAGAAGCCGGGGAAGAGGTGGCGGCCGTGTTCCGAGCGGCGGTCGAGGTTCGGCAGCAGCTCGCCCACCAGCGCCTGGGCAGAGGGTGGGCAGGCCGTGAGTTGGAAGCACGAGCTCTTGCGCACGGCGAGGGTCAGGCGCAGCCAGTAGTGGACGAGCACGAGGCGCCGGCCCGCGGGCCCGAGCCCCGCCGCCAGGCGGGCCCGGAGCAGCCGGCCCAGGCGCTGGAAGTGGGCCGGGGTCAGCGCCGGGCCGTCTAGTGCGCCCGGCAGCAGCAGGTCCCCGTCGAAGAAGTAGCGCGGGTCCGTGCCCCCCGGCGGCGAGTCCAGCAACGCCGCGAGCCAGCGGCGCCTGGCCCGCCGCCGGCTGCGCCACAGCCACTCGGCGCGGGGCCCGAATAAGAACAGGAAGGGGGCCCAGCGGCCGTCCTCCAGCAAAAAGCGCAGCGCCCACCAGCCCGGCCAGGCTGCCAGCGCCCGCGCGAGCGCCGGCGCCGCCTTGGGCTCGGAGGCGGCGTGGCCCAGGCGGCGCAGCGCGCGCGCCCGCTTGCGGGGGTGCGCGGCACGACGGAGGGCGGCAGCTTCTGCCACAGCTTGGCTTCGTCGACCAGGGCAGCACCTCGCCCCGGTCGTAATCGTACAGCCAGACGCCGGCGGAGCGCCCCCGGACGAAGCCGGCGGGGTGCAGCGAAAAGCTCACCAGGCCCTGGTGCACGGGGTCCGCCATGTCGCTGAGCCAGGCCCGCTGGTCTTGGCCGGGCCCGGTCAGCGACAGCACGACTCGCCCCTCCGCCGCCCGGCGGCCCCGCCGCGGCACCAGCCAGAGCAGGCGGCCGGGGCGGGCTGGCGCGGGGCCGGGACCCACCACGACACACCCTCTTCCGCTTCCGCCGGGGCGCCGGGCGGGGCCGGGCCGCCCGGCGGGGGAGGCTGGCTCTCGGCCGCTGCCGGCGGCCGGGACATGTCTGATTGTCTCTTCGTCGCGGCCGGCCGGCACTCCCGGGGGGGTGACACCCCCCCTCCCCCCCCCCCCCCCCCCCACGGCACACGCGCTCTGGCGGGGGCCCGCCGGCAGGGGGGGGGCCGTTGGCCCGTAGGCGGGGGCCCGCTCGCGCGGGGAGGACGGCCTGCCCCCCCCCGCAGGGCGCCCCGCTCGGTACGGAGCGGCGGGCCAGCGGCGCGCGGCTCTCCCCCCCCCCCCCCGGCCACGGCGCGCAGCACCCTCTCCCCTCCGGGGGGGGGGGGAGAGAAAGCGCCGGGCCTCCCCACGGGGCGCGGCGCCCCTCTCCCCCCTCCGTTGGGCTGGCTGGGTCACGCGGAGCCCTCGCCCCCCCCGCCCCTCTCGGGCAAACGCATGCTAATGAGGCTGAAGGCCGGAACCGGGCCCCGGGGGGGACCCGGCCGCGGCTGTGAGCTGTGGCGGTGGGCCTGGCAAGTGCTCCTGGGCGGCCCTGACCTCGAACGGGGCGGGCCGGCTCTGTCGTACACGGTGCAACTCCGTTTGCCTACGCGAACGCGGTACCTGCCGTGCGCGGCGTCAGGCTGCGGGCGTCCGGCGCGTTTCGCCTGCGCGCGCTGTCTGCTGCAGGCTTACTGCAGCGAGGCACATTTTCTCCGGTGCGCGGCCAGCCACCGGACGGCGGGTTGCCAGCCCCGGGCGCTGGCCCTGCAAGGAGCAGAGTGTGTCGGCCAGCACGGGGGCTGCGCTGCGGCCCCCGCCGCTTGGGTGCAGCTGCGCTGTGGCTACCCGCGCTGTCAGCGCGCGGCGCCCCGTGCGCTGTACGAGTGCGGCTCGTGCGGTTGCCAGCTGTACTGTGGTTACTTGCACCAGGCCCTGCACTGGCACGAGCACCGCCGGCGGTGCTGGGCCCTCCTCACCGGCGCCTGCCCGGGCCACGAGCGCTGGCCTGAGGCGCCGGCCTCCCTCTGCTCGGAGCACGACACGCTGTCGCCACCGGCTCTAGCGCCACCGGCTCCAGCGCCCCCGGCCCCCTACACGCGCCAGCTGTCCCTGCCTTCTCTCCGGCGCCCGGTCACCAGGGAGTGTCGGCGCCGCTGACGACGAGCGCCGGGCCCAGCGGCTGGCCTCCGCCAACCTCGGGCTCGGACCTACGCCCGCCCGGGGAGGGACAGGGCCAGCGCCCCCTGACCTCCTGCCGGCCGGTCGGGCGGCAGGACCAGGCACTCTCTGCCGGTCGGGTGGCAGGAAAGGCCGGGCTCTGCCGGCCGGGTGCACGAGAGCCAGTCTTTTCCTGCCGGGTGGCACGATGGCCAGACTTTTCCGGTCGGGTGGCACGAGTGGCCAGTCTTTTCCTGCCCGGGTGGCACGAGTGGCCTGACTTTTCCTGCCTGGTGGCACGAGTGACCTGACTTTTCCGGTCGGGTAGATATACTTGTTTGGCCGGATATGGGCACTGCCTTTTTGCTCCCCCTCTCCCTTCTCCCTTCTCCCCTCTCCCCTCTCCCTTCTCCCCTCTCCCTCCCCGCGCCCGAACATTGTGCAGCCCCCCCCCAGGCTTTCGTCCAGTATGGCGGTCGGGTGGGGGTGCCACCGGCTGCTTCTTTGTCCCCGCCGTAAAACCAGGCAAACTTTGTACTAAATGAAAATAATGCCCTAAGTGCCCTCAGAACGAGAATCGCACTTGTGGTTCGAGCCGCCCGGGGGGTGCCACCCGCGACGGATATTCCCGGATATATACGGGTACTACCGGAACGGCCGGCCCTTTTCCCCATTACCAAAAAACCACCGCTTTTTGCGGGGAAAATAAAGAGAAGATGAAATTATTTCTTTTTTTCCATTTCGATAGGTAGGATCGGTCCGATGCCAATTTGTATCTGCGTGTAAGCCCGTTGCCATTAAGTGAGACGCGGCCCGGCTCTGGCCCACAAGTGCGATTCTCGCTCTGAGGGCACTTGTTCGGTAGTACAATTATTTTCTTCGTATGTCGAGAAATTCTCCCGGTTTTGCCGGTGGGGACAAAGAAGCAGCCGGTGGCACCCCCCACCCGACCGCCATACTGGACGAAAGCCTTGGGGGGGGGCTGCACAATGTTCGGGCGCGGGGAGGAGAGAGGAGAAGGGAGAGGGGAGAAGGGAGAAGGGAGAGGGAGAACAAAAAGGCAGCGCCCATATCCGGCCAAACGAGTATATCTACCCGACCAGGAAAGTCTGGCCACTCGTGCCACCCGGCCGGAAAAAGACCGGCCACTCGTGCCACCCGGCCGCAAAAGACCGGCCACTCGTGCCACCCGGCCGCAAAAGACCGGCCTTTTTCTGCCACCCGGCCGGAAAAGACTGGCCACTCGTGCCACCCGGCCGGAAAAGACCGGCCACTTGTGCCACCCGACTGGAAAAGACAGGCCTTTCCTGCCACCCCGACCGGCAGAGAGTGCCTGAAGCCCACCCGCGCCAGCGGCGCCAGCGGCCCCGTCGTCCCCTGACCTTCTTCCTCTGCCGGCCGACCCCGCTAGAGCCTCGTCGTCCGTCTCGTGCCAGAGTATTTTTACTGACAGCCGCCGCCTGGGCACGCCAGCGCTAGGCTTGAAAACTCCCTGCCGTCCGGCCCACTAACTGCCACACTGCGTAAAATACAAGAGTACGGGCTGGTAAGGCTGCCACCCGTCGGCCCCGTCGCCCCATCGGCCCCGTCGGCCCCGTCGGCCA
>WBZZ01000857.1:17500-39881 GCA_019918135.1 Paulinella micropora
CCTGAGATGTTCCCATTCGTAAAAAGGCACCGAGACCACCCCCCAACCCATCGCCTTCAGCAGGCGATGCTTGCACAATGTCGCGAAACTGTACTTCGGTCGCCTGCTTTCCACACTGCCTGCCACGAAATGAGAGGGCCCGTCAACCTCGATGACGACCCGGTGCTCGGCCATACCGATTTCCACCAAGAGCCCGCTGCTGGTATCCTCGTTGACGTGTGGAACCCCTTCATCCCGCAAAACCTTGGACACTTCCTTGTGAAGCTCAGAACTGTGTACTGCTTCCTGCATCATGCTCGACCAGCAGGCGTCGGCCAGCGGGGCGGGTAGGTAAGGTCCAAAGAAAGCATGCTCCGAACGAAGCGATATCTGCACGTAATGAAGCTGAGACAATCCCTTAGGATCCACCTTCTCAGGAAGTGGAAGTAGGGAAATCAATCGAGAAAACAATGATGGATCTACGAGATTCAGAACAATGCAGGCGTACAAAGTGTTCGCAATCTCCTGCGCATTGAATGACTCCGCTTTCTTGAACGCCTCCGCGCACAATCTTCTCAGCACTTGCTCCCCCGGGTTGTAGTCGAGCTTTGACAACGCGTTCAAAGTGTTCCCAATGTCCTGCGGAACGAACGACTCCGCCTTCTTCAATGCCTCCGCGCACAACGTCCTCACCACTGCCTCCCCAGGGTTGTAATCGAGCTTCGCCACCGCATTCAAAGTGTTCGCGATACCCTGCGCAGTGAACGCCTCCGCTTTCTTCAACACCTCCGCATACAGCGTCTTCAGCAATTTCTTCTCAGGGTTATAGTCGAGGTTCGCTGCGTTCAAAGTGTTCGCAATACCCTGAGCACTGAACGACTCTGCTTTCTTCAATGCTTCCTCACACAACCTTCGCAGCACTTTGAACGCGTTGAAGAAGCAGGGTTATAGTCAAGCTTCTTCAGCGCGTTCAAAGTGTTCGCAATGCTCTGCAGATCGAACGACTCCGCCTTCTTCAATGCCTCCGCGCACAACGTCCTCAGCACTGCCTCCCCAGGGTTGTAATCGAGCTTCGCCACTGCGTTCAAAGTGTTCGCGATACCCTGCGCAGTGAACGACTCCGCTTTCTCCTCCGTGCACAGCCTTCTCAGCACATCCTTTCCCGGGTCGTACTTGAGGTTTGCCATGCAATTCAATGTATTTGCTATCGCCTGGGCTTCTAAAGATATCGCCTGTTCCTTGGTGACTTTCAAAGCTCATGCATGAACTGAAGATCGCTAGGCACGCGGGACTCGCTGACTCGCAAGTCTCGCACGCCCAGCCAGGTGTTGGACACATCTTGCCCGCGCAACGAAGGCGACTGCAGCTGGAGGGTGCGCATGAGGTCGGCACAGGCAGGATCGGAACGTGTTCTTGTCACAAGTGGGCGTTGCTCGCCCCTCACCGCCTTGCCAAGGTTGAAAAAAGCCTTGACAACGTCGCTTGTCTCAAGCCTGCGCTGGCCACAGAACTCAAGAATATCCTTGGCTGACTTTCCTCTGTAGTCATGTCTCACTTGCTTACTGTTTGGCGCTCCCTTCGCTGTTGATGTTGCTGTCTTTGATGTTGTTTTTGATGATGCTTTTTTTGATGTTGTTGCTGTTGTTATTGTTGTTGCACGTCCAGATGAGAGCAAACGATTAGGCAGGGAGGCGACAAAAGCCGGGATGGAGGTATGCACGCAACGCCCATGGGATGAACGCAGCAAAAGAGCGCTGGCAACCCGCAAGGGACGCATGGGAACCTACCTTGCACACAGGACAAGTACTAAAATACATGCATCCTGCCTATGCATCGCTACTTCCTCATGTCGGTCTGTGCCTATGTCAGACAGTCACCTACACACACAAGCAGACAGATGCACACAGACAGACAAACACGCAGACACAGACAGACACGCAGACTCAGACACAGACAGACACAGACACAGACAGACACAGACACAGACAGACACAGACACAGACACAGACACACACAGACAGACAGACAGACAGTCTTTCTGGTCTGTCGTTATGACTGTGTCTGTCTGTCCTCTGTCTGTCCTCTGTCTGTCTGTCTATGTCTGTCTGTCTACGTCTGTTTGTCTGTCTGTCGGTTGCTGTTGCTGTTTTTTCAGTGCAGAAACTTCTGCATGTCACGTATTCACTTTTCTTTAGTGTTGACTGAATATACTGTACAAGACAGATTTTTCCAACGCTGCATACACATCGACAGCCTGAAGATATATATTTGTTGAAATGATCCGTATTCTATTTGTCTAACTGACTGATTGTCTATTTGCCTGTCTGTTAGTCGGTCTCTTAACGGTCTGTCTGGCCTGTCTGTGTCTGTCTCAGTATCAGTCTCAATGATTTTGTATAATTAGTCCGGAACGATCATGTTGGAGAAAGAATATTGAATATTGCACAAATTGTCCATATCAGAACCACAACATAGTGTGCGGATAATGTCATGCAACCTTTTAGAGTATTATTTGGATAAGTTCACGGAAATTGCTTGAATTATATTGACTATTGCCGAAAGGATCACAAGTTGTGATCAGTTCTAGAGATTCTCTACCGATACCGAGAGTGAGTAGTAGGTATCGGCAGTATGTTTAGTTACCATCACCTCAGATTTTTTAGGAATCAATGATTCCATCGTGTTGTCGTCACTTTCGTTTCCTTCAACACGAAGGAATTACTGATTCCGTTTTTTATTAGTACTGTGGACTTATGTCGGATGTCGGGGAGCTGAGAACGTCGAAGCGTAGAATCACTGCGTCAGTCGCAACTGCGAAGACTGTCGCATCAATCGTTGCGGCAGCGAAAGAGGCTATATCGACTGCCGCTGCTGGCGCCACTGCTACAGCCAACCCTGGATTGGTTCCGAGTGGAACGAGCGCAACAGCACCGAGAGCGCCATGCCGCGCCTCCGTCGTTTACGCTCCCAGGTACAACCTCTGAAGCTGCCAGTAGTAGCGGAAGCTCTTCAACATCATCGTTTTCGGTTGGGCTCCCCCCACCGTCCGGAGGGCTGGGAGCAGCAAGTGCGGCTTCTTCGAGTCCTGTGTGACTTGGGATGGGCGGTGTGTATGGTGGACCAGGAGGGTCTGGAGCCGCGATTGGCAATGAGCTTGGTGCGGCCACAGTTCCGGGTGTTACCACGGGGCTCATGGGAGTAGCTGAAGGTGGTGCTTCGGTGTCCTTTGATCAGAATCAGCTTAATTCTTTGTTACAAGCATTTGCTGCTGGTGGTGGTGCAGCCAGACAGGTCTGCGACTACAATGGCTGCGTAGTGGAAACAGTTGGATGCCATGATTATTGCACGAATCATACTGATTTCTCTACTGCAGAAAGAATTGAAAATGAGATTTCAATGTGGCCACCGACATCAAGGATGGAGCAAGTGCTTACCGCAGTACTGGATAATGTCGAAGAATCACAAGAAGGATCTCCACACTGATGCAAGCCTCGCGATGGTGTTGGAAACAATTGAGGAAAATGCGCTATGTTCAATGACATTGGCGCTAATGACTGCACATAACGGGGGTGAGAAGAAATTCGAAGACTTCGGAGTACTCATCGCTGCTGTAATTAAGTACTTCAAGACGAGAGCGGCTGGATACGGAGTGGAGGACGCACTTAAAATAGCGAAAACTCATGCAAAACGAGTGGATCAGGAGCTCTGGGATGAGGTGAGGAATTCTTTACTCCTGCTGGGCCCCTGCTCAAGAAGCGCAAGATCGGCGCTGCCAAAGATCTGTCGTCCTACCGCTGTTACAACTGTGGAGAGCTTGTTCACCTTTCATCGAAATGCCCCTTGGGAAATAAGAGAGAGCGTGACGAACGTGATCCGTGTGGTGCTGGGGGACCCAGAGGCAGAGCTGCATTTGACTTGCCCGGCCGCAGGTGACTGAACGTTAGAATGATATGTTGTACCTAACATTAGTATGAGTCTGTGGGTGGAAACTAAGCAGTTACAATTTTGAATCTAATAAAATCGAATTTTTTTCACTTTTGACAATGGAATATATGTATAATCTTTAATAGAATTGATTTGCTTTAAATTGATACCGGGCAATATTAACTGTCTGATAGGAGTCTGAAGGGCAGTGCGAATTATTAAAGTACTTAGTAAAAGTGGAGTGTGGCCTACGCACTAAAGGGTCAGATGTGACTTCACCTTGGAGAAAATTAGAGACTCGTTGGGAGAATTCCCAAAACGATGTGCTTGGTACTATAATCGTGATAACAAAACCTGTAAGTTTTGTAAACAGAAATATCATACCATTGACGCCTCTCCTGGACTGCCAACTATCGTAGCGAAAAGTGATAGAATTGACGGCATGACACTTAAAAAAGCGCTGCAATACACACTAGAACTAGGTGCTGAGTTGAACAAAAGCAACCCGTGGGCTACATCAACACAAGGGCCTGACTGTCTTCGTAAGCAGCTTGGTTACTGAAGAGTATTGGGGCTTCGAACGTTGTGATCTCATGGATAGCATATGGTTTGGACTTCAGGTTTGAGACAGGCTTCGTGCCTGACAGGCGGTTTTTCAAAAACCACCCTTCATACTAAGAAAACCAACCGCTTGTGGAAGATTTCATAAAAAAGAACGTGGAGTTGGGAAATTTTATGGAAGAAGAACCAGGAAATTTATGGCTATGTGAACCAATGCAAGTCGAGGTTGACCCACTGGAAATTAGGAAATCCCTAGTGTGTCATGACAAGCGCTATCTGGGAAAGTACAATGCAGTTAAATAATTCAAGCTGGAAACCCTAGCTAGGAACTCTGACAAGGTGATAAGGAAAGGCTTTTCAATATTGGTGACTGACCTTGCAAGCGCCTACTTCTCTCTCGGGATGTCTAAGCGTGCTAAGAAATATATGAGCTTCTATCACAAAGGTAAGTTTTATACTTCTAACGTTATGACGTTCGGATTACGAAATGCGCCTTTCTGGTTTCATAAGATTACTCGACCTATGATCACCTACCTCCGGTTCCTCGGGATCCTAGTTATGTCGTACTTAGATGATTTTTTGTGGAGTGCACACAAGGATGCAGTGAGGGGGCTATCACAGTTTCTGAAAACGTTCCTAGACATGCTAGGGTGGGGTACGAACGAAAATGCTTTTGGAGGGTGCATTGGTCGTGAAGTTCTTAGGTGTGATGATTAATTCTGAAAAGATGACTTATTCTGTACCCGATTATAAGCGCGTGCCGATGCATGCGATGTGGAAGAAAATGATGGTGGACGTGAGGAACGGAGCTAAGATAGTCTGAGTGATGTGGAGCGTGAGGTAGGACGGGTAATTTCTCTTTCTATAGCTCTCGAGCCAGCCCAAGCATTGACCAGGTTTATGTACAGGACAGTGAATGAGGCGCGTTTGAAAGGTTGAGAGTTTGTGGTGATCAACAATGCTATGAATGAGATTGAGTTTTGGAGTGAGTGGCTGGGGAATGTAGAAGGATGTGAGAGAAGTATAAAGGATCATTTGGCGGATTTGTTTGTTCAAGTAGACACAGGTGAACACGCAACAGGTGGTGTGTGCAAAGGTGAGGCAGTTACGATTCCTCTACCTGCAAGCATGATCGGCACATCATCTACGTTGCGGGAGTTGCAAGGGTTGAAAGAATTTATTTATTTTTTTTGCTGTGAACTGAGGGGAAGGAATGTGAGGTTTGATATGGACTCCCTGCCCGCCATAAGAAATTTAATCAATGGGGGTGGTAAAGTGGATGCTCAAAATATGTTGATCAAAGATGTTTGGATTATGATACACGATCTAAAAGTTAAACCAACCTGGAATTGGATCCAGCGAGAAGAAAACAAACTAGCCGATCGTGCATCTAAGAACTTTCAAACTCAGTCGCTGGTCATCGCCAAGGAAGTCTTGAACTATGTCTTGAGATACTCGCCTTCACACATAAGAGAAACAGTCGCTGTATATGTCCCTGACTTTAATTCTATTGCCAGCGCTATTGAGTACCTCATGCACTGTCGGCTATCGAACGTCTTCGTCGTACCAGTATGGCCTGCACAATCATGGTGGACTTACATGGTGAGATATGGAAGAAAGATTGCGGACTTACCGACGGCCGACGTTACGCTAGAGCCCACGTGGAGAAGCCACCCGCTGGCAGTGAAACGGCCACCTTGGACGATGACGGCAGTCCTGTTCGACTTCAGAAACAGTACGATGTAGTAACGGATCGATGCATACATAAGTATAGATGAGACGAAGTTATATTAATAGGCTGACGTTTAATGGATGTGCTTTGATGTGGTAGGACAATATGTGGACATCACCCTCCCGAATTATCCGGTAAAAAACTTATTTATAGATTTCGTCTGGCCGGACACGTCTGAAATGCCAATTTGATCCTGGTCTTTTGGCGGCTTTTTGTCTTTGCGTCACTGAGCTAATATAACGAGACATCATTCTCTTTTTTGAGGACTGTGTTTGGTTATATTACCGACTTACTCTTCCATTGAGCTATCGTTGGGGATAGTACATTTGGAGTCCATAGCTAAAGGCTGATTTCTTTTCTGATCTGTCGTACAGACATCAGATAAGCACAAACTTATTTTTCGCTGATCTGTCGCACAGACATCAGACGAAAACAAACACTCCTACTCATCCTCAGAGAAAAAACTTACAAACAAGCAATCAATTTGTCACAAGCTGGCATGACCTTTAGCCCTTGTGCACATTTGGCTTCTGTGTGCTCTTCTACAAGACACCAGACCACACCTACTCCACTCCCTCTTGCTGCTTGCATAAAGCCAAGTAGGACAAGTGCGAAACAAACATCAGACAAACACACAGACAGAGGGAAAACGAGCAAAGCACTCCCACTCTCTGTTCTGAACCATTTTCCTTGCATTTTCTCTGCAGAAACCAGAGGAGATTACACATCCCTCACACAAGAGCAAGACAAATATCGAAGCACTGTCCGACGACAGACTGACTTCTACAAAACAGCTCTTTTGACCAAACTATCGTTATCTCTGTGTAGGGCCTGACGCCCCATAACTATTTCAACAGAGAAAAGGAAGAAGAGAAGAAGGTTGCATAGAGTGATAAGAATAACAGAAAAAAAAAAAAAAAAAAAAAAAAAAAAAAAAAAAAAGCAGACGTGACTCTCATAACATAAGATGGAAGACGAGAATGAGCAGGCTGGTGTGACACCAACTGCCTAGTGAGGGAGGAGAGGAGCAGGAGACTCAGTACTCAGAAGAGAGGGGGGATAGAGATGGAGAGGAGAGAGAGGAGTATACGTATACAGCCGATGTAGAGCCGACAGGGGGGGGGGGGGGGGGGTAATGCACAAGAAGCGAGTGCAGGTCAGACTGGAGGCTCTCCACTGACAGAGGCAGAGAGAGAGATGGAGGATGTTGGCCAGAATATCTCAAATACATGGGAACAGTTGGCTACATATGATGATGAAGAGTCCTTCTTCCTTAACTACCCAACCTATTATAAAACACACATCTACATTCCTTACGAGAAAAGGAATAGACCAGGACAAGGTCAAAGCAACCTCCTGATCGAAATTCCCGGCCTTGCGAAGCCTCTCTTCAACAAAGTGAGGTTTGAGCACGAAAGAGTGCCATTGCAGGATATCAAGTATGGCGACACTCTTACACTGTGCGACATATACGACATATCTGCAACACTCTACGCTGCTGTGCTCGTTGCGGAATTTTATGAACGCACAAACATACAGTGGAAAAATAAACGCACAACTGCAGCATGGCTGTCTGTCTGTGGTGTCCCCACTGATATCAAGAATCTAGAAAGAAAGTTCGAAGGTAGAAACCAAAGTGGCATTGAGTTTGCACTTGAGGCTTTTGTAACTGCCTTCACACGGGCTTACAACGAAATGTACAAAGCACTGAAAGACAACACAAGGCAACATCCTGTTTACGAGGAGGTTGACCAGTCTTGTCAGGTGCTTGAACGCCTCGCACAACTCCATAAGGGCCTCTTTGAGGGGAAGGAGCAAAAACCAACATGGAAACAATGGGCCCACACGAAGAATCACACTCTCATTAAAGGCCCTCTCACAACAATCCCAAATAATAACAGAGCTGATAAGTCTTCCATGAGAGAAAAGGCACACTTCCTCTCTAGTGCCACAGGGCTTGCACAGTTCGTGACTCATCTAGCACGACAGGTGAAAGAAGAAGAGACGAGACAGAAAGAGGAGAAGGAGCAGAAGGAGAAGATAGCTGTGGCAATGGCAGTAGCACGGGTGGCTCCACAGCCAACGGCTCCACCTACCACATCTAACCCAGCTCCCAAGAAAGCAGGGGGAGGACCCACAGGAGGAGGACCCCAAGGGGGAGGAACAGTACTTAACTTGACTGGCTTCCAGAAGAAAAAGCAGGCGCTGCAGGCAGCCCTAGCTAAAATCAAAATTGGGGGAGGGGGCCTTAAGCTCTATGCTATCACTGCCAATGAGGCTGACACAGAGAAGACCCTCATGACTAAGTTCAATGAGATGGACAGATGGTTCCAGCAAAACCAGTGTGAGGTGGAGCAGGAGTATGAAGTCCTAGAACATCTCTGTGATCGATCCCTCCTTGGAGCTGGTTTTGATCGTATAACTTACGAGAAGTACAGAGGAGAGGAGGAGCTAGCAAGGAAAGGTGGACATGCATGTACTCTGGCCATTGCTGCCCTCATTCGATACTTTAAGGCAAGTGGATACCAACACTTGTGCACGGGCACATTGATTGGGTTTGAAATTTTCGACTTCAGTTGCAGTCTGTCACTCAGCTTGCATCTGTCTTAACAAATGTGGGCACCCAGTACACTCTCTTTTATTACCACAAAGCCATACTCCTATATTTCCTCAGTGCGTTGCACGTCTACAACAAAAATAAGCTCACACTGCTCATGCAAGACTGCAAACCTTCGACAAGGTAAAGCACTTGAACTTTTTGGAGATGAGCGTCTTTGAGGCCACGACTAAGGCCGTGAGCCCAAAAATGTTGTGGACCGAAGTAATGACCGCTTGTCAGAGGCTCCACAGCCAGACAGCATCCTTGATCGGTTCTGCATCGGCTTCTGCTCAACCGCAAGCCGCACATACGCAACGATCTCCAGGAAAGCGACCAAGAGAGAACAGTCGTAAAGCTAACACACCTTGTATTCGTTGGTGGGCACGGGCACAATGCTTCAAACACACAAATAAGAAATGCCCGTACAACCACGATGTCGAGGACACCCGCATCCGAAGCACACTCCTCAAGAACGTACGGTCGGACGAAACCAACACCGTCGCCGTTCTGCGCCGACTGCGCAAGGATCAGGGGTGGAAATTACAGAATGTCGCGGACCATGACCACGAACTAGCTGACGCGATCAATTCTCTTTTCGCTAGAGATGATCAGAAGACGGCAGCCATAGAAGCCGCAAGTAGAGGAAGAGGTGGAACACGAGGAAGAGGAGGAGGGAGAGGAATCAATCGAGGAGGAGTTGCTTTCGCACGAGGCACATACACTCGCGGGGGGGAGAGAGGATTTGTGAGAAGAGGAGGAGGAAGAGGTGTATTTCAAGGTAGAGGAGGAGGAAGATGGGTTGGCCGAGGTGGATACGGCAGCGCAGAGCGCCCGTACCACAGAGATGGGGGCTGGGCAGACGGCTCGAGCTCAAGCTCGAGTTCCTCAGCACCACAGGCCTATGCGACATCAGGCGCAACCACTACCGACACTGATGCCGACTCAGGTAACAGATTTGAGGTAGTCCAATGACTAGAGAAGGAGGGAGAAAACAGAACAGCAAACATCGCACGATACACCGTTGTGCAGGTCCCAACCAAGGGTACCAGTGAGTCTAAGAGTCCACAGCAGGCCACAGACCAACTCAAAGGTAGTACAATACCAGTACACACATCACGACAACAAACAGTGCATGCTGCTAATAGGCAGGCGAGTAAAGCGCTGGCATAGAGAAAGCAGGCGGGCCTGTCGCAGCCACAGCCGAAGAAAGTAAGAATAGAACCGGCAGTTAATCTTATCAACTTGCCGAGACAGACAATAGACAAGGAGGATGGAGGACATCAACCTCTCCTCACGGTCTCAAACAGAGAAAGCAAGGACAATCATCCTTCGCCTGTGAACAATACCCAAAAACGGCGGAAAGGGAGGAGGAGGCGAACCTCGAGAAAAGGATACAGATTTTAGAACACAAGCTCCTTGTATTGGCCTTAAAAAGTCACCGGCCAGACGCTTTATGCTATACGAACCTTTTTTGTGAAACATTAAATACCTTTATAAACGTTGGTAATGATACTATGGCGAATATTAATATTGTCGGCCAGAAATTTACTACGAAACACCATGAGTGGTTAGAAACTAATATGAAAAAATTATCTGGCACCTTGAAAGGAGTTAGTAGTCGGACGGATATAACGGGCATCATCACTTTAAATTTTAAATTGAAATCCGGACGAGTATATCGAGTGGAGTACGTTGTCCCCGAATACCACGGATCTGTTCTTTTGTCGTACGACCAACTGGCGACAATGAACGTAGTGATTGATTGCGCCGCCAAAAGAGTCATATACGGCGTAGAGCCAGGAGAAGAATATACTGTCGACTCTCTCCATACTATTGACTCATACGAGGCCCTACACCTAGGGGTAGCATCGGAAGGGAAACAGGTGGCCATTACACACGCATATGAGGCATATAAGCCAACGGACGCGGTGTCTAAAGATGGTTCAAACCTGTCAGGCAAGAGAGAGGCGGAGGTCTATACGGCTACAGTCTCTACACAATGGGATAAAAAGTCGATAGACGATCTCATTGAAAAGAGGAAAGAGGAGATTATATGCATGGGAAAAAGGTGCACATCGTTGGCGAGATTCGAAGAAGGAGCAGGGGCCGATGTATATATTACCAACGGGTATTGCTTTCACGTAAAGGTGGAAGAGAAGGACAGACAAGAGTTTATACCGAGGAGAAGGGGACGACTCCCTGATATCCCGGCAGAAGATATTAAAAGCTTTATTACCGAATTCTGGGGTGACGAGCCTACATGGCCGCGCTCACTGACAGAAGTGAAAAAGTCCCTGCGCACTCTTTTTGAACATAATAAACCATATACGGTCATACTCTCGTACAATGAGAAGGCGATAATATTATGGGCGCAAGAGATACGGGACCGGCTTATTGATCATCCGATACCGGTGCCCTCACGGAAGCAACACTTAGTGGTGGCTTGTCGTCTCGGGACTCGTGAGCAGAGCAGTGCATACAAGCGGAAGCTCAGAGATCAGGACAAGTTGAAATTGATTCCTCAAGCATTCACATGCTTCGATGGTTTCTACACCCGAAAAGCTCTGTTGCAATATGCGAGATTAATAGATATGTTGGTAGGTCTGGTGGAGGACGACGAACCAGACACTGCCACATATGAAAAAACGGGAATGGACGATATATCAGAAGAAGAGTTGGGCTTGGAGGAGGACAGAGCACCCCTCAAGCATCACAAGAGAATGTCAGAGGAGGAGTTTAAGGCGGCGATAGACGAGAAATTGGCAGGAGGAGCAGGTACGGAGAAGGAGAAAGAGTTTTGAAAGAGAGATTGAAGGCGAACAAAATGATTTTTGACCCCCCTCAAGCGGGAGGTGTCAAGCCGGAAGACTTCACCGCGGTTATTTGTAAAATACCAGGTGCTGAGCCTTCCCCGGCGCCACGATGGGCAAATCTGAGTATACATGAAGCAAAGATCGCAGAAGAACAAGCACGGCAGTTACTCGATGAGGATTTTATTGAGAGATCGACATCTCCAATAGTTTCCCAACCGAGACTGGTGCCTAAACCGGGAGGAGAATGGCGCTTAACGGTTAACTATGCCCGCGTCAATAAAATTTTAGAGGAGGAACGAAATCCATTACCTACTCTTGAAGAAGGAAGGCGAGTATTGCGGAACGCCAAGCTATACTCAGTCATTGATCTGAAGAATGGCTTCTGGCAAATTCCACTGGATGAAAAGTCCAGATGGCTTACTGCATTTGTAGTAGGAATGGAGATATATCAGTGGAAAGTACTTCCGATGGGACTCAAACAGGCCTCGGGACTCTTTCAGAAAGCGATGCAAAGCATGCTGAGTAGCAAATATAATGACCAGACAGAGGGAGGTTTTATGAGGAGAAGAGGACAGAAGGCGGGAGAGTACGCATTTTGTTACATCGATGGCATTATCGTGTACTCCAATACGATGGAAGAGCACATCGACCATCTAACAGATATTTTCAGGCGTATCAAACTATTTGGCCTGAAATGTAATTTGAAGAAATCTCAACTCGCAAAGACAAGCGTGACATATTTGGGGTACGAAATCTCTTACAATAGAGTCTCGATATCCAAAGAGAAGAGGGAGGAGATCATGAGCCGGCAGAGGCCGAAGAATCGCACAGAGCTGCACTCATTTCTTGCGATGGCGCAATATTACAGCCAGTTCATACCCAATTGGGGTGCGACTCGGGCTAAGTTGGAGAGAATGATCGACTTCGGTGATTTTGAGAAGTGGGATGATGAAGCCTTAGAAGCGTACAACACGCTCAAAGATCTCATCTATAAAAATCCGAAGGATGGCGGACTCGTGCCGATGATGCCCGACTTTTCGAAGCAATTCGTAGTCGACACAGACGCATCAAAGTTCGCGATCGGCGCAGTCTTACAACAGGAAGATGAGGAGGAAAAGTTGCGCCCGATCATGTTTATAAGTAGAAAGTTGTGCTCGGCGGAGCGAAACTATTGTACGAGACAGAGAGAGGCACTGGCGGTGGTCTGGGCCCTCAAACGGTTGAGAGAGTATTTATGGGGTGGACCTCAGTTTATAGTAAGGACTGATCACCAGAATTTACTATGGCTGATGAATCATGAACAGACTGGCCGTCTAGCGAGATGGCAGGCATTCTTGTCGTGTTTCAATTTTACAATGGTCCATCTACCCGGCAAGCGAAATGTTGTCGCTGACCGCCTCTCCAGGCTAGAGTTTCACTCAGAAGTGGCAGCTCTCGTATCATCAGCAGAAATGGAGGATCTATCCCCAGACTGCACATACGAAGTGCATCATATCGAGTCGATGCAGATGGCGAGAGGGGTCCGATATAACCGATCGGGTCTACGTCATAGCCCGCAAGGTCCGGATCATGGGATATGTTGTACAGCACACGTCCTCGAGGATGCTGAGTGGTCCTATGAAGCATATGAGAATATGAAGGCGGAGATAAAACAAGAAGAGATTAAGCAAGAAGCATATGCGGAACCCCCGCAGGAGAACAAGGAGGAGTTAGACGAAAACCCTGAGAGGATAGGAGTGCAGCTAGAGGATGGGACTATCCACATAGCCTCACCCACTGCATGGAGACAGCAACAGGCTCTCGATCCGGAGTTCAAAGAGTTAATACAGCTATACAAGAACCCGAACGAGCTGAAAGTGACGAAGGAGATTAAGGAGCAACAGAAGGAGATGGGGTGGAGAGACGGTCTCTTGTAGTACAAAGGCCAACACGGGCGCTATGCATCACAACCAGACAAACATATGATGGACTCTCTGGGTTCCTGAGAAACTCAGATACATCATTTTTGTCGCTGCTCATAACTGCCCACTACTGGCGCACCCGGGCCGACAAAGAACGCATATGTTCATTTCGAGACGATTCTGGTGGAAGAAGATGAAGGAGAATATTGATGAACAGGTCAATGCATGCATCCCATGCAAGCCATCCAAAACACCATTGAAGGCGAATTTTGGCCTGATCGGGACTTTTCCTTTTCACTTAGGAATGTTCGAGTTCTTACACACTGATCATCTAGGACCTTTCCCGGTCACGACGGAAGGTTACAGATACCTTCTAACGGCCATAGACAGAGCCACCAACTATGTATGGGTGGTCCCAGTCAAAGACGTTACAGGAGAAACAACAGCCAAGGCGTTGATTGACAGGATCATCTCACAGATTGGGTGCCGAGAAAAATATGCTCTGATCGAGGCTCTGACTTTAATAATGAAGTCATCGACAAGCTATCTGCATATTACGGCATGAAATGGCAATATGTCACCGCCTATAACCCCAGAGCGAACGGCAAGATAGAGCGGGTGCATAGACCCCTCAAGGCCGCGCTGAAGATGTATTGTATGAAGAAGGAGAACCAAAAGGCATGGGTGGAGGCAGCATCCTCGTTTGCCTTTGCTATGAATTGCCTACCCTCTACAGCGTTAGGTGGTTCAAAAGGTTCCGTCTCGCCATACCAATTGGTATATGGGCGTGAGCCCGCCATCCCAGCCTCACTGCTGCACCCAAAAGATTCATGGGCAGATCAGGATGAGCTGTTTGGGGTGAGACTTCGGGCGAAGATGGAGGCGGAGCAAATAGTACAGGCGCATAGGGAGGCGGAGCGCAGGAAGACTGATGCTGAAGGTGTCAGGCAGGCACACCTGGATCAAGTCAGATTTCAGGTCGGGGATATTGTACTACTGTACCATCCTCAGGTTCCTCAGGGAGTCAGCTCGAAGCTGTTCATCCACTGAAAAGGACCATACCAGATCATGGAACAGATGGGGCCTTTGAATTATAAAATCAGGGGCAGAGGGAAAGTTCAAATAGTCAATGTACGAAGGCTGATTAAGTATGATCCCTTCCTACTTGAAGATGAGTCCGTTGATCAAGCACTCAAACGGATGGAGGCTGACTTTAAAGAGGTCCCACCAATCCGTAAGGAGGATATCTCGGAACGGGATGCCTACAGGGCACCAATTGCGGAGAAGGAGGAAGCTGAGCTGGAGAACAAGCGGCCCACCGACCGCAAAAGTGCGGCAGGGACTCAGACCCGCAAAAGGGTGGAGTCGAACGTGCCGGAAGGAAAGTTCACGGAGGCGCAAATAAGGAGAGCGCACAATGACCTTATCTACGACCGACCGAGAAAGGCGATAAGGACGGCACGTTCGCAAGGAGTCCATCAAGAGGGGAGCGATGACGGAGATCAAGACCCTCGCGCGGGCAATGACACTCTCGTTCACCCCAGTTGGAAAGAAGGAGATGCGATTGGACATATTTCATGGGCCAAAGACGCTTTTTACTTGGTGAGGCCTGCGGCTCAACACGTAGCCGATGACACGCTCTCAGATTTATATCTCATGAGAGTCATGGCAGTACCTCACAAACGCCATACGCGATCGAATCGAATTTCGACTGCGGCACAAATAATACAACCAGTCTTACATTTCTGGAGGAGTCTGGATCCAGTGGAAGATCCTAAAGTAAGACAATATCTTCCAGTATATAAAGACGCCAAGAAACTTGAGACATGGGATGATACCATATCTCCCACAGATAAAGATCATACCGCGTGGACCATACAAGCATTACCACGAGGGGTGCTGGACATTCCTTTTGACTTGGCACAAGGCGCAATCCCTCACAACATTTGGGACGTCCTGGAACAGTCTACCTTAGACTTAACTTTGGTTGGAGGTCCTCCACCAGGTAAAGGAGTCCGCGCGCGTAAACGGCGTCTATAGTAAGTATTTTTTTTCTAGAAGTATTGTGGACCTGATCGATTGCGAACATAGCATTGATCCAATATCGTCCCGACAACCTTACTTAGATATTAAAGCTACTACAGCATTCATTCTTCTAGAGATTAACAAGACACAGCTGACAAAAAATAGGCATTCTATTCTCTTGCTTCGGCAGAGACAGACGAGACGGCCACGAAACAGCACCGTTACGGGATCGCTATTTGAGTGAGCGATGGTGTTTCCTGGATACGACCCGCATTAGTACCAGAATGATGATCTCATTAAAGACTCTACAGTCTAATCAAGAACTGATATATTTTAATAACATGAACTGCTACACCGGATTCCATCGATCTCTACTTGTATCGGCATATCGCAAGGTTAGGGCGCACTCAACCCAACTTCGGATATAATCGTCAGACTTGATCACCTGACACTATATTAAATGATACCGATTTATACAAGGGTATGTCTTCACAAAAAGTAAATGTATTTATGGAAACCGACGACCGGTTATTACATATATATGGAAATGGCGACATTACATTATTACTCAACCATAAAACATTATACTTGGACATACTGCACAAATATCTTATCGACAAAAGAAAGAGGAAGATTTTAATATAGATACTGAATGTGCTAGAGTATATATACGATTGGTACCGGGGCAAGTATCATTGTTGTTTTATAACGGCTAATTCGTGGGTTGATGTATCTTCATACATAACTCTAAACGAATCTTAGTCAGAAAAGAAATCAGTTCAAAGCGTATTGTCGGAAACGAAGCTCCGCCATAAAAAACTGGGAGGGGGTACTGTGGACATCACCCCCCGAATTATCCGGTAAAAAACTAATTCATAGATTTCGTCTGGCCGGACACGTCTGAAATGCCAATTTGATCCTGGTCTTTTGGCGGCTTTTTGTCTTTGCGTCACTGAGCTAATATAACGAGACATCATTCTCTTTTTTGAGGACTGTGTTTGGTAATATTACCGACTTACTCTTCCATTGAGCTATCGTTGGGGATAGTACATTTCTGTCCGGCAGTTATATTCAAAAGATATTATTTAATGCAAGCCAGTGTATTTATCCTTCCCATTCCAAAGCACTCTGAAAATAACCTAATCTTCCTCCCCTGCAAAAGAGAGGAAACCAGTATGACGGAAAATATAGGAGACTGTCAGAGCCAAGGCGCAGCAACAAAAAGGAAACAGAGAGCCATTTCCGAATGTCAGCTCCCGGTAGTAAAGTTTGATAATATTATCATGCTTAAAAAAGTAGTACCGGTTATATATCTTAACATTATCGTTTTCAACCGGCTCAAAAGTATATAAATAAAACAGATATAACTATATCTTGACTAGATACAGCTCATCTATCTATACATCACTGAGTATAGGGGTATAAGAAAAGGTCGCATATTTACCTATCTCCGCCTACAAATTCATGCTGAATTTTTAAGTCACAAGTTGATAGTTTGAAGTCAATAGAAAACTAGTTAGTGAAGTCGAAACGTCGTGCAGCCTCGGAGGAGAATCTAACGAGCCGGTCGTGAAAGTGCTCAGTCTGATAGCTTCCCCCCCCCCCCCCCCAAAAAAAAAGACCTAACCGGCGGTTGAGTAGGGCTGCGTACAGGATGAATGACTAAAGATGAGTCAGTGACTTGTCTCGCTAACTTCAAAAAAAAAGAAAAGGAAGAGAGAGAGAGAGAGAGAGAGAGAGAGAGAGAGAGAGAGAGAGGTTGATCTCTTTCAACTAAACCATAGGACAAGATGAAAAAGAAGTGTGTCGATGGGTAGCGCATGGCAGACGGAGACCAGCAGGGACCGGATATCGGGTTGCGGTAGCGGGGCTGGGACAATTGAGGCGCGCAGTAGCGATGCGTTGATATCGGGGAGCTGACTTCGAGCCGTAGGAAACTAGGTGGTCATGTATCCGCGGCACAGCCGAGATGAACCAAATTCAATGCACCAATTATGTCGTGCCGATATAGTCAATGAGGTGTTCAGGTTCGATGAGAATGATCGTTGACCTGCAGGCATAATAGGCGATCAAGGACTTACAGGGATACTCAGTGGTCGTGGTGTAGCTTGACTCGATGGCCAAGGTCGTACCGAGTTGGTGAATTACGAGGTCGTACCGAGTGACGAAAGAGAGTGTTGGTGGCCGAGGTCGTACCGAGTTGGTGAATTACGAGGTCGTTTTCCTCGTTCTCTGGATCCTCATCCAAAACGATGCCAAGTTTAACCTGGTCTCGGTCGCTGATTAAGTATGATCCCTTCCTACTTGAAGATGAGTCCGTTGATCAAGCACTCAAACGGATGGAGGCTGACTTTAAAGAGGTCCCACCAATCCGTAAGGAGGATATCTCGGAACGGGATGCCTACAGGGCGCCAATTGCGGAGAAGGAGGAAGCTGAGCTGGAGAACAAGCGGCCCACCGACCGCAAAAGTGCGGCAGGGACTCAGACCCGCAAAAGGGTGGAGTCGAACGTGCCGGAAGGAAAGTTCACGGAGGCGCAAATAAGGAGAGCGCAAAATGACCTTATCTACGACCGACCGAGAAAGGCGATAAGGACGGCACGTTCGCAAGGAGTCCATCAAGAGGGGAGCGATGACGGAGATCAAGACCCTCGCGCGGGCAATGACACTCTCGTTCACCCCAGTTGGAAAGAAGGAGATGCGATTGGACATATTTCATGGGCCAAAGACGCTTTTTACTTGGTGAGGCCTGCGGCTCAACACGTAGCCGATGACACGCTCTCAGATTTATATCTCATGAGAGTCATGGCAGTACCTCACAAACGCCATACGCGATCGAATCGAATTTCGACTGCGGCACAAATAATACAACCAGTCTTACATTTCTGGAGGAGTCTGGATCCAGTGGAAGATCCTAAAGTAAGACAATACCTTCCAGTATATAAAGACGCCAAGAAACTTGAGACATGGGATGATACCATATCTCCCACAGATAAAGATCATACCGCGTGGACCATACAAGCATTACCACGAGGGGTGCTAGACATTCCTTTTGACTTGGCACAAGGCGCAATCCCTCACAAAATTTGGGACGTCCTGGAACAGTCTACCTTAGACTTAACTTTGGTTGGAGGTCCTCCACCAGGTAAAGGAGTCCGCGCGCGTAAACGGCGTCTATAGTAAGTATTTTTTTTCTAGAAGTATTGTGGACCTGATCGATTGCGAACATAGCATTGATCCAATATCGTCCCGACAACCTTACTTAGATATTAAAGCTACTACAGCATTCATTCTTCTAGAGATTAACAAGACACAGCTGACAAAAAATAGGCATTCTATTCTCTTGATTCGGCAGAGACAGACGAGACGGCCACGAAACAGCACCGTTACGGGATCGCTATTTGAGTGAGCGATGGTGTTTCATGGATACGACCCGCATTAGTACCAGAATGATGATCTCATTAAAGACTCTACAGTCTAATCAAGAACTGATATATTTTAATAACATGAACTGCTACACCGGATTCCATCGATCTCTACTTGTATCGGCATATCGCAAGGTTAGGGCGCACTCAACCCAACTTTGGATATAGTCGTCAGACTTGATCACCTGACACTATATTAAATGATACCGATTTATACAAGGGTATGTCTTCACAAAAAGTAAATGTATTTATGGAAACCGACGACCGGTTATTACTTATAGATGAAAATGGCGACATTACATTATTACTCAACCATAAAACATTATACTTGGACATACTGCACAAATATCTTATCGACAAAAGAAAGAGGAAGATTTTAATATAGATACTGAATGTGCTAGAGTATATATACGATTGGTACCGGGGCAAGTATCATTGTTGTTTTATAACTGCTAATTCGTGGGTTGATGTATCTTCATACATAATAACTCTAAACGAATCTTAGTCAGAAAAGAAATCAGTTCAAAGCGTATTATGTCGGAAACGAAGTTCCGCCATACAAAACTCGGAGGGGTAGAGGGCGCGCTGCGTTGACAAACGCAGAGCAAAACGTTCGTAGTTGTTGTATCATCATATCGTACTCCTTTGTCCCCGCTCCAACCTGGCCGCTCATCCTTTATTTGTACTATCCCCAACGATAGCTCAATGGAAGAGTAAGTCGGTAATATAACCAAACACAATCCTCAAAAAAGAGAATGATGTCTCGTTATATTAGCTCAGTGACGCAAAGACAAAAAGCCGCCAAAAGACCAGGATCAAATTGGCATTTCAGACGTGTCCGGCCAGACGAAATCTATAAATTAGTTTTTTACCGGATAATTCGGGAGGGTGATGTCCACAGTATCTACTAAGCGTGGCTATGATTCTGCACTACGTGATTGGGTGGAATGGAATGAACGTATGAGGCTCCCGTCATATCCTGCTAGACCCGAGCAGGTTGCAACGAATTGTATTTATCTATTGGCACAGAGGGGCTTGGCAAAGAATACTATCAAGTATAAGCTGAGCGCAATCAACAGTCAATACTCGTTAGACAATAACACATCATCACCGACTAAGAGCCAGTTCGTTAAAGAGGTCAATAAGTATGTATTGAGATATGCGAAACAGCCACAAGGGAAGCTACCTATTACGCAGGAAATGCTGTTAAAGATGGTGGCCGTCATGGAAGTGGATAGTTGGTGTGATGTACGGGACGTTGCGATGTTGATAATCATGTTCCTCGGTTTCATGAGAATGGAAGAAGTGGTGCGCTTATGCGTTCAGGACGTGTGGTTGGAAAGGTATAGTGACCAATGGGTGCTGTATGTGTTTGTGGAGAAAGCAAAACTGACCAAGAAAGAAGGGGAGAGGTGATAGTGATCGGAGACAAGAAAGACTCACCGTTATCTGCAGTTAACTGGTTAGCTATATGGTTTGAGAATCATCCACTGAAACATGACCTAACTGCGCCTCTGTTTTTAACTGCGCCTTCTCATGTCAGGGCACAGGCTACGATGCTTGCGCTTGCCACTGTTAATGTTACTGTTAACAAGTGGTTGGAACTGATAGGGATTGATACTCGGTACGGGACACACTCACTACATAAGGGTGGCTGCACTGCTGCAGCAAGAGCTGGGGTTGAGTTGAGATTGCTGAAGCGACACGGACGATGGAAATCTGATAGTGTGTTCGTATATATTTATGACACCTTCGATGACAGACTTAAGGTGACGCAGAGTTTGTTTGACAATATAATTAAATTCTGATTCTGGTGTTTCTTTCTTACCTTTGACCTGGCGGAGAGAAGGACAAAGACACAAAATAGTGTTTGTGTTAGTGCAACGTAACACAACACCTATTTTGTATAATTAGTCCGGAACGATCATCATGTTGGAGAAAGAATAATTGAACATTGCATAAATTGTCCATATCAGAACCACAACATAGTTGTGCGGATAATGTCATGTAACCTTTTTAGAGTATTTTGGATAAGTTCACGGAAATTGCTTCAATTATATTCACTATTGCCGAAAGGATCACAACTAGAGTTGTGATCAGTTCTAGAGATTCTCTACTGATACAGAGAGTGAGTAGGTATCGGTAGTATGTTTAGTTACAATCACCTCAGATATTTTAGGAATCAATGATTCCATCGTGTTGTCGTCACTTTCGTTTCCTTCAACACGAAGGAATTACTGATTCCGTTTTTTATTCCCACCCACCCACCCTTGCGTCGAGTAACAAAAGTCGGATACAGTGTTTATGAGCTGATTATGTGTGGGTGGTGATTTTTATTACAGTTGTAGTTTCAGTACTGTTTATCGTTAATATTATCTGGACTACTCCCGTTAGTACCTAGGCGTGCACCCCTGATCTGGGAGAAGAGACAATCGATAGAACAAGAACTGGCGACACTGTAATTGTGGTGCAAGTAACTGCGCTGGATGGTTGAAATTGTCTCTGGAAAGTACTGATTTGTATATTTTGGAGACGGGAAAAGGAACAGGAACGGATTGGTAAGTTGTTGGACCAGATCACATGATCACAGATGACGTTTTGGTAGTGACTTTAATAAAAGATATAATAATATGACGGAAAAAAAATTCTTTGGAACGACGTACAGATTTTATGTTGGTTATGAATCCCTGACTAGGGGAGATGCTTCCGATCACTAATTTAGAGAGTTTCTGAATTTTTGGAGCTATGAATCGTTGGTTTGCTAAATGCTACGGTGGTGACACGATGACTTTTGTTATTATTTTAGTTGCTATTGTTTTAATATTATTTTCGTTATTTTTTTTTTTGGCGCTAATTTGGCTATTACCTAAACATGCATAAGGAGAGACAGTTTGATAAGTAAATTGCAATCTAATGAAGCGTTTGAACGCGATAGAAGGTCCTGCACACATAGACAGATTGTTTGGTAGGTCAGGTAAAGCGGTACTACCTGTTGTGTGAACGGTCAACAAGAAACGTGTAAAAGTACGTAAAAATAAACAACAAATACCAGCAAGGACCGTTATAATGTAGTGGTCTATATACACCAGGTATTATACAACAAGAGTGTAAGAAAGCTGCACAAGAAGTAAGCATATTGATGAGATAAATACATTGCTTCAGACTAACACACATACAATAATGACTGCTGTTTGGCTTGATATCTAAACTAACGATACGTAGTGCGGAGGTTGCCTATGAGATAATGTATTGTGTTGACGTAATGTTCTACAACAAGGATTAAAGTTTGTGTATGGAAAGCTATCATGACACCGTGTGTGGATGTTCGCGAGGTTGGGGCATACGTGCGTGCGAGTGATTATATTATAGCGTGGGGATTATGTTTGAGAGTGGTAGTGACTGGCTAAGGAGTGCTGTTATATG
>WBZZ01000858.1:0-40000 GCA_019918135.1 Paulinella micropora
GAACGGAACAGTCTTGCCCGAAACTTGAAGATGAAAAGCCTCACCGAGCGAAAAGGTGAGTACAGAAATATCAGAGCAGAGTGGCAGAGAGTCCACTCGATTTAAAAGTGTATTGCTCTGATTAAGAGGGGCTACCATGACCTCGATCGAGATAGCGCTGCCTGACAGCGAAAGTGAATGTGAGAAGGGCAAAGAAGCCCACGTTTTATCCCATCTCGCACAGTACTAGTAGGAGTTAGCGTTAAGGTCGATAGGGTCATAGGTACAAGAAGGTAGACACATACGTACATTCAGCTAGATTATGTCAGCAGTCGAATAATTTTTCTTTCTCTTCTCTTACGTCTAATGGATAGACAGATAATAACAGAATAGTTCAGTTTAATGAGAGATTGAGAAAGGATAGAGCAGTGGGATAGAGTAGTGTCTAACTTCGTGTGTGATTAGTGTAGGTTCTCTCTCTCGAAAAGAGCTAAGGAGCAATTGTCAGTGAAATTTGCCATTGAGTAGGCCATTCATTAGAGTGCCCGTTAGGATGACCCCAGAGACTAAGGCACAGATAAGAGCCGAGGGGCGAAAGAAGTGTTATGGTTGAAGGATAGCATGAGGGATGACATGACACATGTTTGTGTGGCGAAATTTCAACGTATTTTACGGACATTTTCGTCGAATTTTGCGGACAGTGCAATAGAATCTTTTGTGTTGAGAAGTGTCGAGAGTAGTGTACATGTGTTGTTACACCTTTGTGTACTGTCTGTGGTGTTGTAAGAGTATGACATTGTGTCTGTTATATGTTTGGCATTGGCATTTCGATTGCCTGTTCCGTTCTCAGTTTTTTTGGACATATGTAGTTAGCATGTAAAGAAACGCAGTGAAATCGGGGCGCACATCTGCGTTTAAACTAAAATAGATTTTTTAATACTGTTTTTAAATGTACTAATACAGATATTGAACTATTCCCCACACAAAAAATATCAATATTATGTTATGAATTGATTACACACTGTATATTTAAAGAGAATACGTTCTGTTTCAGTAAGGTTTTTAAAAAAAAGCACTATGACACATGTTCATGAAAATTACTGGAAACTAGTGTGGGGAATTATTTAAGTTGCGATCTTTCTATCTATAGCTTTACTTTTTTTTTTTAACCTTGTGGTTCGGAAGGAGATCGCAGCCCCTTTTTCAACTCTTTTAAAAAATGTTGACGCCGGTCCGCAGGGACATAATAGGAAACGACAAGCCATTTCCCGTGATCCCACCACGTTTTTTTAACTTGGCTTTTTGTAATTTTGCACTCTCTCAACTCCAAATTCCATGCCAGGACATGTCTCCGAGCCCCTTCGTCAGTCGTGATGCCAAAGAAAAAGAAAAAAAAGGGGTGGAGGAATAAAGTGAAGGGTCGTCAGCGTGTGGGTACCTCAGACACTGCAAAAAGACAAGCCAACCGTGTTGCCAATGCTGACAAATCAGCCAAAAGAATCAAGACTCGAAGAGAGTGAAGAAGAGAGTGAGGAGGACGGAGAGACAGAGAGGGAGGAGAGTGTAGATGTAGAGAAAGATAGATTAGGAGTGCCGCAACACCATAGAATAATCAACACATTCACATCACCAGATGATGTGGACATTATTCGTATCCGGAATCCAAATTGATCAAATGTAAAACAAGCTTTAATGACAACGCATTAGAAGAACGGAAGGTGAGAAAAGCAGATGCATAATCATATGGGATGATCACATTATAGATCATCTAGAACATATAATAATGACTGGGAATCACTGTAGACAGTGAACGTTCTACTGCGTAGCGTTAACTGTAATACAGTGTATCCCTATATACGTATCTTTCATGTGTTACTGTGCATCATGTGATGGCTACATCTCCTTACTGTATAGGATAAAGGCATTAATCAATCCTTAAATGGTAATTAATAATGGTCCGGTCCGGAATGATAAAATGGTAATAGTATTGTGTTTGCACAATGTTCACCGGTAATCAAATTCCATTATCGGTTAAGGAATAGGAACGAATATCTGCAATACTGCGTCCTACACTCCCCCCGAAATTGATTACCCCTGGCCCGCTGGATGGCCTACCTTATCAATCTAAATGTACCTACCTCATCACTTTACGTGTACCTACCTTATCACTTTACGTAGAGCACTCGCAGGATATCGCTAAACTCCGAAGTTCCATTAGAAGAGACAATTTCTTAGCTTTCATTATGCAATAACCATTCTCCATCTCGAGTTGGGATGCACTACTCCTGATATAGTTAGTACTATATCTTGTTGATCTCAGTCACTCCATTTCTAGGTGGGCTAGTAGTACTTCTTCTTACTCCCCCCGGAGCTTGCTTTCCCTCAATCGTAGTCGTAGTAATTATATTCCGTTCGCGTTGTCAATTTCAATTAATTTATAAAGTAGCTAATTCGCAAGTTACAAGTCTGGTATTTACTTTAATATCAGACATTTGCTACTTTATCACTCACTTTCGTCGAGATCGTAATCACTCAGCCTGACCATAAACGGGTCAACGAGTCGCGTAAATTGAGGCGCTGACAGCGCCTTTGTGAACACGTCTGCTAGATTGTCCGCCGAGTTGATCTTCCGGCTGGTAATCCGTCCACTCCTCTCTAACTCGACGATATAATGATGCTTCAGGGCCAAATGCCGTGACCTCTGACTACCAAATCCATTGGTTGTAGTCAAGATAGATCCCTGATTATCTCCAAAGACAGTCGATGGTCTCGGTAAAGGGATTCCAATCTCATCGCAAAAATTCTGGATTGCGATCGTATTTCTTGCTGCGGAAGACATCGCTATAGTCTCCGACTCTTGTGTCGACATCGCCACTGTCGACTGCCGACGCGAACTCCAGAACACCGGTAACTGCAGCTCACCGGAGCGAGATCGTCGTGTAAACTTACATTTGCCCAAATCCGCATCTGTGTACGTATGTAGATCAATAGTACGCCAATCAACATTTGAAGGGAAGAATAGACCCCGTTGTTCCCTCAATGATCTGTATATCTTCCCTAGCATGCCGTACGCTACGTCCGGCTCCTTGTGCATGTAAACGCACAATCTGTTTACCGCATACGCAACTGTGGCTGAGTCTGGGACATGGGCCAAATTAACTCGCCTGCCAACTTACGTAATGGCCATTGACGGAACAACGCAGATGAATCAGCTGGTTGCGGCTCCTGCTCTGTACACGGAGTTAATATGGACGGTTTGGCCTCCGCAAATCCACGGTCCTGCAGCAGGTGTTCGATATAAGCCTTCTGGTGTACCAGCAGTCCGTTGGGGAACCTTTGGAACTGAACTCCACAAAACACTTTTACATCCCCCTTGTCCGAAAACCGAAACTGTGCCTCCTTCAGCCGATCGATCAGAAGCGCGTATTGCTCCTCCTTCATACAAAAAGCAAGCATGTTGTCAGTACGTAGTAAGACTATCCAAGGTAAAGACTTTGAGTCATAAGCTAACTTCGGTGGGAAACTGTTTCCCTCGTCCTTACGATAAAACACACATGATCTACAGTAGACTGCAAGTAGCCTAGACTGCGCAAAAAGCTCGCGATGTGATTGTACCAACGTCTTCCAGCCTGTGGTGAACCGTAAAGTGCCTTCATCACTCGCCAAATCATGTTCGGTCGCTCCTGCATTTTGCAATCATCGGGTGATAGCATAACATATCTCCTGCATATTGGCGTGCGAGTATGCCTGGCTAAAGTCAATATGCTTAATGAGTGCATTGAGGTCCACCAGGAACGAACACAGTGTGAGGAGAAAAATATGCTGTGCAACAGGTGAGGACGTCTCATACGGGCTGAAGTGTTGAAAGGGGATCATTTGATTTCCGTAGATGACTAAGCGAGATTTGTATTTGTTTTCGCCTGTCGCCTCATCCACCTTTATTGCATCAACGAAACCTGTCCTTATTGGTTTTACCTGATCTCGTTCAGCATCTTGCCACGTTGCCCATTGTAAGCACTTCGCGTCATATAGCCCTTGTATTTCTTTTTTCCTTGCCTCAACCACCTGTGGCATCAGTCGTAGTTGCTTCTCCGGTTTTCTCAGCACACGTGTAAACAAACACACATCTGAATCTCTGATTCCATCAGTCCCATCTTCTTGAGCAGCAAACTGCTCCTCGTCATCTTCAGCAACTGCTAGCTTGTACGTGTGTGTGGGTGTGTTCGGTGCTGTCTGTTTCCTATTTCTCCTTCCTGAAACTATGTTGCTGTCAGAGATATCCCCCCAATATCTCGTGGCGCTTTTGGTTTATGTTTTACGTCGTTGTCTCTGTTTGTCACGAATTGGATCCGTCTTGAGGATCGTAATGCTGACCTAACGCCTACTGGTCTGTTTTGAGCTACCAACGGTGTCTCCTCTTCTGGCAACCTCTCGAGGGTGGTGGTCGTGCTCGTGGTCGCGTGTTTGGTCGCGAGAGTCCCGTATCATGCTCAATCACAACAACATAAAACTCTTCATCTGTCTTCTCAGCTTTTTGGCCAGTTGGCAGCTGCAAAATGTCACGGTGTACCCATGTCATTTGTCCATTTGTTTCGTTAGCCGGGTCGTTCTGAATCTGTAACTGTTGTTGTTTCGTGACTGTGTCGTCGTTCCACGAATGTGATTGTACGGAAGCAGTGTACCCTCGCACTGTGTGGTCGAAACGCACGTTTCTGTGCTCTTCCACTTTCTGTTTTTCCGGTATGTATATTCTGTACCACCTCCTATACAAATTGTATCCCAACAACACGCCTGGCACTGCCATGGGCATGCCTTTCTTTGCTTCCCATAGACGAACCCATGCGAGACAACCTATAAGATGCAGAAAACCGTGTGGGGGTCTTTTGAGAGCTAGTTCGTAAGGTGTTTTGCCCTTGTACTTGCCTAGTGGTAGTGGTACTAGTCTTATTGCCCACTCCGCCATCTCCATCTCTTGCCAGAATGTAGGGGGCAACCCTGCATCTAGCCTCATAGCTGTAGCTCTCACTTCGCTTGTCCTGTGATCTCTCTCTGCCTTTGGGTTCGATCTTGGTTTGTCTCTTGAGGTAGTTTTGAGAATAATACCATTCACATCACAGAACTGCCTAAGGTTGGTGGTATTGAACTCACCATCACACCTTGTTTGTTTCACCGTTGCCCCAGTCTGGGCGGAGAAGAACGCCATTGCCTTCTGCACAAACGACAAATACGACAACTCTTCTCTTGTCGGAGCAAAATACTTAAACCCAAACTGACTTTCCCCACATTTGAGGATGAGTTTGTACCGGTTCCCCTCCAGGAAACGAATAGGCCATGGGCCTCTGAAATCCATATGCAAGCATTCGCCTATGCCAAAGCCTGCATCAACACCAGGGTTCACCTTATAGACTGATAGCCTAGTAATCTTCGTCTGATTACGCCCTACACAAGCAGTCGTTAATAAGTCTCGCCAGCTTTTCCCAACGATAGTCCTGTTGTTGCTTTTGGCCCACTGTTCCATTACGCGCACTCCCGCGTGCCCTAACATACGATGTAATTCCATTGCCGAAATAGGTCGCAATGCTTGTGTGGGCCTAATAGAAAAATTGACCACTGCTTGCGAGTTGTCGAGAACGGGGTTGTACCTCCTTTCGAAATCAAGGGGCCTGTCAGAGACAGTATCCAAACGATATAATTTGTTCGCCATCATGCGCCCGCGACACACTACATCTTGCGGATCTATACTCACACCTTTACGCAACACAACCACTTGCCTGTTCTGAAAAATAGTTATGTATCCATGAGTGTGATCTAACACGCCGGGGGGAAGCAGCGAATATGGTGTTCTGCTGCTTACCAACGCATCCTGTAGGTGTAAAGTCGCCTCATTGCGCTGCCCATCTATCACGGGCAGTTTGGCGTCTGCTGTCACGTTGACATGCATCGTGTGCTCCGTGATGCCAGCCAAGTGCACAGGTTTTCCCGTCCTTATTCTATCCATAGCCATTGTACTATGTACTAGTGTCCTATTGCACCCTGAATCTAATATTGTCGGTACCGATGCTATGTTGCCTGCTGTGTAGGCCACCGGCATGTCGACGCTTTGTGCGCTCTCTGTGCTCTCCTCAACTATCACAGCAGTAGGGTCAACCATCGTAGCCGTAAATGTCGTATGCACTCTCGACGGCTGAAAGTCAGGTTGCTCTTTCGACTCTCGCACATATGAATGTAGGATAGTTGGGGGTGATATGATGCCATAGTCAGTGAATCCATACAAACGTCTGTATACCTCCCGCAACTGTTTCGTGTCGTACCTTGCAGGTAGTTGATACTTTGTTCCCGTCGGCCCGTCCTGCACAATCTCATACCTGGTCAGTCTTTGAAATGCGAAGATTGCGTAGTCATAACTGACTGAGCCTATGCCACACGGAGGCAAAAACGCCTGTGCAGTGTCACTAATAAGTCGCGCATTTAACTCACTTGCCGCAAACAAACAGAAGTGTTTATGTGCCCGCCAATCTTGCTTTTGGCATTCTTTGTTACAATATGACACCCATTTACATCCCATGCATTTCTTCTGCGGTCTCTCTAGGGACTCTATCGCATCACAACGCTCGCAAGACGAAGGCGGCTCAAACGATGAGTGAGGTAAGTCTGTGGGGTATATACCTGGGGGCTGAAACCCCGCGCAGTAGTTGCACCGCCCCACAAGCGTCTGCCAGTCTTCCGGTAGTATGTTGAAACCCAAAAGCAGGCTCCAGTACTCCATCTCCATGATGGTCGCATGCCTAAAACAAAAATGAACGTCGAAGACCCAAAACCATGGGCCGTCAGCAATGATGGGGTGGGATCGCGGCCTAGTTGTAACAACAACTTGTCCTTCATTCAATTTAATTGGAAACGTAATGCTTAGACGAGTCGGTGGTCGCCTGCTTGTCTCCCCTACCGGTCGCCCTACAGGCGTCATTTTATGTTCTATAGATACTTGTGAGTGTGGTATGGTGAAGTGGGGTAACCAAGCCAACGAGGGTATTCCCTTCGTAATGTCATCGCTGGGGTACCAGGGCTCCTCCCTAGGTACGATGTGGTTAGTCGGAGCCCCTAATCTCCAGGACGGGGGCCAGTGTCGAGGTGGCACCGAATCCGTAAGGGTCAGATGTCTTCCTGTACTATTTCCTCAAAAACACCCAAACATTCAATTTGGAACGATAGTCGTTCTCATCTATCTTTTGCTCTCTTGTTAAGCTTTCCCAGGGGATCTCGCCAGGCCTAGCTAGATTGGCATACATAAAGTCCATGTGTGGCGTGACTGCACCGATTGCTATAACTGAGCTGCCTGCTACTTCTGTTTCATTTTCTTTCCCCTCGCTCTGAACACTTTTGCTTTCATCCATCCGCTCTGTTGTAACAGGGGTTGATGTCGATGGGGACGTCGCTGCCTCCGCAGCAGTAATCGGGTTCATTGCGTTGACCAACGCTGCTGGGGAACTGACGGGCAACACAAACCGTAGGTCGGCCTCTTCGTCGGAGTTCTTATCCGCCTCCTCTTCATCATCTACAGTAAGACCTACGAAGCCCCACGCCGGTGTTTCTACACATTCTGGCGGTTGCGGAAGGTTCGCTTCCAGATCTGCGTGGAAGTATGCTCCTTCGAATCGACCGTCTTGCTCCCCCCCTGGGGTGGCTATTATAGCAGACACAACATGCAACAATGAGCTCACTTGCACCGGATTCAGATCGGTCCGGTGACTGAGTCTGTCTAAAAGTACCTTCAACTCTTCATGAGTCGTGCGATCCGTTTCGCGCTGAACTGCGCCATCATATTTTCCCAAAGTTGCGCGCGGTGAGGTTATTGTGAACACTCATTTCGCCGCCCAGCTCGATCTTCGAAGGCTTGAGCTTGCCCATCAGGGGCATATTCTCTTCGTCTGATTCATCGATCAGCTCCAACGGGCAATCGTAAAATGCACATGCACCGTTGATCGCCAAGTGAGCACACCATTTCTGGGGCTTGTCGGGCATCTTGGGGTCCGGGGTGATCTTCGACTTCTTTGGTGCATCTTGTCGCACTCCTCCTTCACTCTCCGGACGTTTCTTATTCTTATCATTCAAGCAGCTGACAGCCAGCACTGATCGCAATCGCACCTGACACTGGATTTGTACCTTCTCCGGTAGACATCCTTCCAGCTCTTCATAGCCGTAGCCGGCAGCCAGGGCATCGATCGCCTGCTTCTGCTCCTCGATAGCAGTCGGTGGGTCGGCTGCGTCCAGACCGTCTCTGCTCTGCTTCAGCTCTATAGCCGACGGTGTCACGTAGGCCGTCAATTCCTCAAGCGTCAGTGGTCCATGTGCGTCTGCAAGGAAAATTAGAAGTTTAGGGTCAATTCCTTCAACATATTGCAGAAAAGACCAACGCCATTCATCATATGTAGCAGCAGGTTTGGCAGGAAGGCGTGGGCATCTTTGTGGTCTCTCTTGTGTATGTCTGTCTACCGTCTGGTGTAGGACGCAATATTGCAGATATTCGTTCCTATTCCTTAACCGATAATGGAATTTGATTACCGGTGAACATTGTGCAAACATAATACTATTACCATTTTATCATTCCGGACCGGACCATTATTAATTACCATTTAAGGATTGATTAATGCCATTATCCTATACAGTAAGGAGATGTAGCCATCACATGATGCACAGTAACACATGAAAGATAAGTACATAGAGATACACCTGTATTACAGTTAACGCTACGCAGTAGATTGTTTACTGTCTACAGTGATTCCCAGTCACTATTATATGTTCTAGATGATCTATAATGTGATCATCTATCTCATCTGATTATGCATCTGCTTTTCTCACCTTCCGTTCTTCGAATTCGTTGTCATTAAAGCTTGTTTTACATTTGATCAATTTGGATTTCGGATACGAATAATGTCCACATCAGGTTACGAGCGAGCGCAAGTTACATTGAAACTACTTTACACTTGCAACACCAGAGGTTAGGGAAAGAAAAACGAGAAAGGTAAGAGGCAAGAAAAGAAGACAGTTATACAGGAGCTTAGGTTTCAGGCAGAGACACACAGTAGGTTTGGAAAGGTAGAGGAGGAGGCGATGCAAGAGTTTGCTGCCGCATTTGACAAGTTTGTAGTGAAAGATGAACCCACAGACGAAGAAGTTAGGGCAACAGTAGACAGAGTGCCATTATATATGAACATAACGCAAGTGAGAAAGAAGTGACAGAGTTGTTAGCTGTTAGCAAACACCCACACATAAAAGGCAGCATGCTTAAGAATAGGAGAAGGAAAGAGTTAGAGCCAGCAGCGCGGGAGGCATATGCATGACAGCTCAGTAGTGATAACAAGTGTGTAACAGCAGATTTAGGAAAGATTTTACAAAGTGTAGATAAGACTTACTTGCAGGATAGTGTAGATGAAGCTAAGCAGATAGACGAGCTAAGGATAGCTATAGCAGGCGATGGAGCTAAGGTAGGCAATTCACACAAAATAATAACGTTAGCTTTAAAGATGATGGTAGTAGACAAAGAGGGTGCTTTACTGGGCTTACTACCGTCCCCCACCTCCCCCGCGGGACTTTTCACAATCGCGCAGTGCAAGACACGTGAAAAGTATGACGATCTAGAACAGAGACTGATGCCGACTCTAAATTCCATTGCAACCCTCAGACAAACGGGCTGGCATTGCCCATCTCAGGCCAGAACAATCAAAGTTCGTTTCCTGCGAATAGGAGACATGTCCTGGAATTTAGAAATGTCTGGTCACAAGGACGCGGGAAGTACGTACTTCTGTTTGTACTGCAAGTGTACAAAGCAAGAGCGTAGCAATCTTAGGAAAAGATGGGGCATTACTAGGTATAGAAACGATGACGACATGGATGGAAGGAAGAAGAACGAGTACATCTTTTGGTTTGTGGACGTCTGGGACATCATTCCGGACTTACTACACATTATGCTACGCGTGCATGGTCGTTTTTTTGGTAAGCTGCTCAAGGAAATCATGGAGGAGGAAGTGCAGGTTTTTTGGCCCTTCGGCAAGAAAGAATGTGCATTGTTGCCACGCAAAAAGGACATTGTTGCCCGTCTGGAAGTTATTTTACACAATGCAGGCGTGTACGGAGTGAAAATCACTGTAGTCAAGGGCAGCGATGGTGCTAACACCTACGAATTCAGTGGCCACGAAAGTGGCCAAGTGCTACGGCGTCTCTTTGGACAAGTGCTGGAGGATAAAGTTGACTTTTCGCCGCTTCTGCATTTAGGTAGGTGGGACAGAACAAATCAGTTTTGGAACGCATGGCACTGTCAGTGGTTGATACTCAACAATCCAGACACAATTTTTTCTCCGCACCAAGCCTGGGAATGGCAGGAGTACACCACCACGGTGTTCAGACTGCTTACAGAGACAAGTGCGCAACCAATGCACCCCAAAATGGAATCAGGTGTATGGGAAGTAAGGGGGAAAAAAGGACAGCATCACCCCGAGGTAAAGGTGCGGGATGTAAAGACTAAGCTTCTTGTGCGGGACCCATTGATCGGGGGTGGGCAGAGGGATGTTTTGTACAGAGACGTTATGCGGGTCCCTACATACCTAAACAACTTCATTACCCCTTACATCCACTGGTTATGCTGCCATGCAAACGATTTCTTACTTCGGCATGGTTCCATTTACTGGGCTTCTTGCCAATCGTTAGAAAAAAGGAATAATCATAACGGACAGAATTATTTTCGTTCTAACAGCCGCCGTAGTAAGTTTTTGATGGAAATGCTTACCAAGCAATGCGTTGCCCGCCTGCTCGTAGAACAGGGAGTGGAGGTGTGGGAGAAGAAGTTTGTGTGCTCGTGGTGCGGCCAGGCGTTTGTTCAACAAGGCCGCATGCTGCGCCACATGGAGCGCACTTACATCAACGACCGCCGGGAGCCAGGCGAGACATGGGACTTCGTAGTCCAGCGTCCGAAAACAATCGTAGAGCAGTTAAATCCTTAAATTCATGTGCTCTCCTTCTGAATTACATTAATACATTAATATTTGCTATTAATATCGTCCGGCCGTGCAGTATTAGTTATTAATGTTAATACGGTGACTTTTTTTTACTCACTTGTGACCGCATGATGCACTATGAACATTATGTTTCAATACCGGTTTTAAGCTTGCTCAAGTTCACGCACATGCTGGACAAGCTGCTGGTAATATTATTTCATAAATATAGCAAGTGGTGTGTGAGTATGTATAACAACTACATGCATTGTTTTTGATTAATACTGTGACTTTTTTTTACTGTCGAGTTTCCGTATTACTCCACTAGACTTTATGTTTCAAAACCGGTTTTAAGCTTGCTCAAGTTCAGGCACATGCTGAACAAGCTGCCGGTAATATTATTTCATAATTATAGTAAGTGGTTGTGAGTATGTATAAGAACTACATGCATTTTTTTAATTAATGTTACTGTGACTTTTCTTTACTCACGTGACCGTATTATTCCACTTGACTTTATGTTTCAAAACCGGGTTTATGCTGCAACAACTTAGAACACACGCTGAATAAGCTGCCGGTAATATTACTTTATTAATATACCAAGTGGTGTGTGAGTATGTATAACAACTACCGTATGTTTATTACCGTTCACGCACTGCATATTCCTACTCTGAGTCTGAGTGGTTACCATTAGGAGTGGAAGGAGCAGGGGGGGGGTTGCAGGGCTGAGCGAGCGTGTTACTGCTAGAGGGGACTGCCACTCTTTGTTGTGATTAGGTGGTTCGGGTGTGTAGGGTTCGGTGGGGGGGAGGGGTGAGTGTGGGCTTGCAGGTGGGGGGGGGGGGGGGAGTGGGGACTTGGGTGGAGCAGAGGCTGGCAGGGGAAGGAGGGGGATGTGGTTAGGCAGGCTGTGCAGCAGCAGCAGCAACAGAAGAAGAAGAAGAAGAAGAAGAAGAAGAAGAAGAAGAAGAAGAAGAAGAAGAAGAAGAAGAAGAAGAAGAAGAAGAAGAAGAAGAAGAAGAGGAAACACGAAGACGAGGAGCCACAAGTGGCTCGTCGTCATCGCTTGAGTTCTTCTTCTGGTGCCTCTTCCCTCTGCAACCACATTTTAGATGCACTTATGCTTAATATGCATGTCGTGTGTGTGAATTTGTTCCCCTTGCTCTCTCTCTCTCTCATACGCCCTCACAAACTCTCTCACTGTCTGTGGTAAACTTCTCACCTCTCGCCTTGACAAGCCTCCCCCTTTTTCTTTGCATATGTAATATGCATAGCAAAAGGGAGGAGGATCCGATGACGATGAAGAGAGAAAGCTTCCTTCTCTTCTTCGTCATCGGACTCCCAAGGGGCATGTTTCCATGCCCACTTGGGAGCGAGGCTCAAATTCATAAACATTAACAAGGCGGGCAGGCATGAATGTAGAATCTGGTGTGAGCTCTCTCCCTACTGCCCCCTCCCGCAAACTACCATGACTTTCTCTCCCTGTTTCTCTGGTTTGCTATGCTCTCTCACGTACTTTGCTACCCTCCACCCCACATCTGCAGCTGCCTCTACCTTTACAATGTAGTGTGTGTGTTGCGCCCCCTCTTGTTGGTCTTGTGCGATGTCTTCTGCTGTCTCTATCGGTCTGTCTATGCATATGTCTTTGTGTTCTGTGAGAACAAGTTTGACTCCATGTTTTGTGTTGGTGTCTGTGGGTGCTTTCTGTCCTGGGTGCTGTCTCTCCCATGTTTTTATCTCTCTTTGTGTCATCTTTCTCTTCCCCTCACCAAACCTCAAATGTTGAGCTTTGTTTTGTGTATGCCATCTATATGCCATAGATGCATCTGCTTTCAGTAACAAGTTACCGAAAGCAGATGCATCCAGGATATGGATGCCAAAGCGGTGGGGTGTGTTGTGAGTGATCTCTATGCGGCTATCTGCAAGAGCAGGTGGGGGTGTGAAAGCACGTTTGAAAGAGGACAGGTTAAAAGAAACAGGCACTTGCTGTTTGATGGTCCAACTACCCTTACCTGAAGTCGCCCAACCCCTCAACTTTGCAATACTAACCTATGCCACTGCCTAGCGCTTCCACTGGGCAAGGAGGCTAGATTTGTTAAATTAACCCTTTTTTGGACTCTGTACTGTTTTCGTTGCAGTGTCTTTTTCACTTTGAGCTGAGTCATTGCAGGCCGCCAAAGGGTCGGCTGCTTGCTTTCTTTTTCGATTACTGTCTCTATGGTCTGAAGGGATGTACAGTGCCTTGGGAATATTAGTAGGTCGAGACAAACGGTCGCCAGGAAGGATTAAACCCCGACACGTTGGGTCATCGTACCGACCCCAGTCTTTCGTCCCAATTTTAGCTTCTACTGGTACAGTTGAACGCGAGTTGCGCATCATTGTAAGCAGTAAACGTTAGGTGCCCCTATGAGCACAAAAATAAGTAAAATAGCAGCTGTGTGAAGAACGAACAGAGCCGAAAACGGAGCAGGTCCACCTCTCAACACCAAGCGGTTCAAAAAAAGGGATTAGCGTTGAGCACGCTGACACCCCGGGCCCTTTTACCAAAACTTGAAAATTCGGGCTGGAGAGACTAGGTAAAAAGTTACTGGTTAGATGCAAGAATGCTTACTACGCAGGAACCATCATACCTAAATTTATTTTCTTTTATGTAATATTCAAAGTAATCACTTAAATAAATTAAATTGTACATTGAAATTAAGTGAAAACTTCGCGGTCATTTATTAGACTTTTGATGGGCAGCTAACTACATATGAATTGTAAGGTATAATATGATGGATCTACTGAGAAAGTCACTGTCTCGGAGGCTGACTCTCGTTGTGCGGACTGACTGAACCCCGAGCAAATCAAGGCTTCATAACCTTTAAGCAGTTAATGTTTTGCGGTGTACATAGAGGTTAGTGGGGTTCTTGGCGGTGAAGCCAAGTCACAGTGTCCGGTCACAATATTACAATAATAAAGAGACAAGTCTGAATACAGAGACAATCTTTAATCAGTCATTGCCCTTTGATGAAAGGAAGGAAAAGTGACACGTCATTACTCAAAACACGAAATTCCAGATAAATAACTTTCAGATGAATTACTTAATAAAGGTAATAGTATGGATATACTAAAGCCGTTCAGGACTGAAATTAAGTAATACTGAGTGACAAAAAGGCAATTGATTGCATCCATCTAACTTATGATAAAATTATTATTACTACTACTTGACTAAAACTGAATTAATACTACAATTATATGGGAATAACGCAACCATCTACCCAATGAACAACACCATCGACTTTCCCCACTGTGTTCCTGTTTGTTCCAGCACTGTAATTAATCAAATTTTTAATTTTTTGAACAGTCTTATTATCAATTGCTTGTGAGGTTTTCATTTCTCCGGAAAGTTGCACACTCTCAATAGTGTTGGCCGGCTTCCGCAATTTACCCAGAAAGTTCCTCAATCATCTTTGTGTTTAACATTGTGCAAAAAAGTCAACAATTTTTTTCATCGGAGACGGAAATTAGAACGGACAGACCTTGCCCAACAGAGAGTGCCCTGCGGGCCGAAAATATTTATCTGATTAATATTGACTGATTGAAATAAAACATATTTACGGACTAAGGAAAGCCTTGAATAACCACTGGCAGAAATTTCACATAGTTTACAGAATGTGTTGGCAGACATATCATATCACCAGGAAGCCACTGTCGCCCCTCACTATTCTTCGCTGCTTGCTCCAGAAGAGGAGGCTGCAGCGGCCTTGCTTCGATAAGTCATGAGCTGTTCTTGAGAAAGCGGTTTGGATCGGGACAAGATGCCACTTTGTTCATCTGAGAGCACCGAGCGCAAAGCAGAAAGTGTTAGGATGTACATCGGAACTAAAGCTTCCAACGCCCCGGCATCCGGCTGGATTTTCTCCCATTGCTTCCCTTCAGGGCGAGTGGCCTGCTGGAGCAAGCTTCGGAAATGACGGAACTGATTACTCTGCAGCAAAGTAATGGCTAGTCCAGCTTGGTGCGCTCGTGCGGTACGGCCCACACGATGGAGATAGGTTTTGACATGCACAGGCACATCGTAGTTGATGATCAAAGTCACATTTTCAATATCCATCCCGCGCGCCATGGCATCCGAACAGACCAACACGCGGAGCTTACCTCTGCGGAATCGTCGCACCACTTTGGAACGCATATCTTGAGAAAGGTCCGATGAGAACTTGGCAACTTGCACACCTCCATAGATCTCGAGCAAACGATAAAGGCGATGAGAGGCTTCGAGGGTAGATGTAAACAAAAGCGTCTGAGCGTTCTCGTAGGTACGGAGAAGGTGGATTAGCGTGAGAGGCTTTTGGGGGAGTTGTGTCACAATCAGCTGCTCCGTGAGCTCCGCCGGGATGCTGAACTTGGCTGTGTTCGCTTGTTCGTTCTTCAAGTCAGACCTCAAGTCTGTGCTGGGGCTGTCCAAAGTGGCGACAAAGAGAAGCGGCTCAGTCAGCGATAACCTTGCTAATTGCTGAGGGTTGCTCATAAGTGTGGCAGAGAATAGCAGCTTCTGACAGCCTCGGTGCGCAAACAAGGTGCTCGGCTTTCCCACTCGTAGCTGAGTGCTTTCAAACATAGAGTTTTGTCCCGTCACGGTCAAGGTCGAACCGTTCGAAAAGGTATTCAACTCGCAGCGGTCTGTATCAAGAGCTTGAAAGACCTTTTCGGTCCAGTTCTGATAGCGCTGCATGATCAAGCGGTCTGCCTCATCTAGCACGAGATAACGCACGTGGCGCAGTCCAAACCCCACGGTCCCCTGCAAGTGGTCCACCAACCGACCTGGAGTGCACACTAAGATGTCCGCCATGTCGTTGCCCTTATCATCCACTAGCGCTGCCTGTTCACTCAAGAACGCCCTTTGTCCCACTGCCTGCTCCACGTGCAAGCCCAACGGACGACAGAACGATTCAAAGATGGACATGACCTGTTGCACACATTGCAGAACGCATGTTTGTCGAAGCCATGGTACATTTGTGTGTATGTTTTTGTTTCGCTTTCTTGTTTCATTTCTATTTCCTAGCTGCCTTCGGTACCTGCGCGGCTAGATCGCGAGTTGGCAGCAGAACCAAGGCTCTCAAACGCCGAACTATCCTTTCGGACAAGGATTGCACAATAGGCAGCACGTACGCTAATGTCTTGCCACTGCCCGTCGGCGCTTGTACACACAAATCGCGCGTCGAGGAGCTTTGCCGCTGCGCTAGAGTCCACTCCAGCACCTGCGCACAGTGTTGGTAGCCAACATCCCATTAGAGTAATCATGGCAAACGCAACAACACAACCAACAATAAACAACAACAAAAAAGATTGCACCTCGCCTTGAATCGCGAAGAGGCTCATGATATGAGATGCACGCAGCACGTCTTTGATAAGCGGGTGCAAGGCGCAGTTGTTCAAAGGCATTGCACACGGCGTGATCGGGCGCGCCTCGTCGAGCCATGCTTCCTCCTCTTGGCGTGTGCGCCTCGCCTGGCCTTGATGCCTTCCCTGCTTTTGCCTGATTGTCTGTTCCTCCGCCGAGTTGCCCTCAGATTTTTTGCTTGCTTGGGACTGGCCTAGTATGCCAGCATCCTCTTTGTTAGCTGAAGTGGGCTCCAGTCCACCTTCTTCACTAACATCATGGCGATTATCCTGCACACCGTTGCGGCGGCTCCTTGTATCCGAAGCTGTGGCAGTGAGCTTACGTTTGAATTTTCTGTGAGAGGCAGAAGATGACTTTGTCGTAATCGGTGAACCAGATTCTCGTTGCCTCTTCTTAGCAGTCCGCTGGCTGAGTTTCAGCGAAGCCATGTGTCAAGAGCAAAGAGCAGATCACAACCCTGCACATGCACACAAACACCTGATTAATGTATGCAGCATGTCTGAAGGGCTTTCTTTCTTTCTTTTCTTTCTTTCTTTCTTTCTTTCTTTTCCTTCCTTCCTTCTTTTTCCTTTCCTTTCCTTTCGTTTCGTTTCGTTTCCTTTCCTTTCCTTTCTTTTTCTTTTTCCTTTTCTTTTCTTTTTCCTTTTCTTCTTCTCCTTCTTCTTCTCCTCCTCCTCCTCCTCTTCCTCCTCCTCCTCCTCCTCTTGCTGCTGCTGCTGCTTCTGCTTCCTCTTCCTCTTCTTCTTCTTCTTCTTCTTCTTCTTCTTCTTCTTCTTCTTCTTCTTCTTCTCCTCCTCCTCCTCCTTCTCCATCTCCTTCTTCTTCTTCTTCTTCTTCTTCTTCTTCTTCTTCTTCTTCTTCTTCTTCTCCTTCTTCTTCTTCTTCTTCTTTTCTTCCCTTCCTTTCCTTTCCTCTCCTTTCCTTTCCTTTCTTTTCTTTTCTTTTCTTTGCTTTTTTTTGTTTTCTTTTCTTTCTTTTCTTTTCGTTTATTATTATTATTATTATTATTATTATTATTATTATTATTATTATTATTATTATTATTATTATTATTATTGGACACCGTGATAGCCCAGTGGTCAAGTTCTACCATCTGGGCCCTGTCGCCAGTTCGATTCCCGTCGGTGCCACCAGTATTTTCATTGAACATACCGATCCGTCTGGACCAGTATTTTCATTGAACATACCGGCCCGTCTGGAAGTGTTGGAACTGCCCTTGCGGGGGTGTCATTAGAGCTTATCGTCAATTCTTCGTACTCCCCTCACGGGTGAGACGATGGAGGCGCATGTGCAGAAATGCATCAGCCATTGACAGAGAAGCACTATTATTATTATTATTATTATTATTATTATTATTATTATTATTCTGGAGGGGTGCACAAGATGGCACTCCATGGGAAGAGGAGGTGGTTGGGCCCTCCCCACGAAGGTGACCGCTTGGGGAGGGCGGTCACCGGGATATGCGCAACTCTCAACTGGGCATTTACTCGGTTGGGGTTCGGCCAGGCAGGTTGTGGGGTTGTCTGTTGGATTGTTGGTTGGCTCGTTTTTCTTGGCTGTTGGTTTGGGTCTGGTTTCCTGGTTAGCCCATTTTCGCCGAATTTCCTGCCGAGTAAATGCCTGGGGGCTTCCAGTACCGGTTTGGTGATCTTGTTGAGGTGAGCATTCGGAGGAAACAGTACCGAGATGGGTTGAAGATAGGATTCACATTGAGCCGAGATGGGGCTGAGTTGACCTGTTCCAACTCGGCTCCATTTCGGCTTCATGTTAATCCTATCTTCATCCTAGCTGGGTTTTGTCTCCTCCCTATCTTCGCTTCTTCGGGGTTGCCTAACTGGAACACATGATGAGCGCACGTTGGAGAGGGGCTTCAGTCGGTCCCAATACCTTGCCAGTGCCTTGCTGCGTTGCCGTGCCTTGCCCCATGCATTCACACCCTCCACCGTTGCATTTCTAACTGAGCAGCTTCGGCTGGGATTACTATACTTGTCTGTAAGACCCTATAGGTACCGCTAGGTTCGCGCCTTCTATACCCACGTGGGGGAAGGAGTTTCAGCGGCACGCCGTCCGATCTGGCTCCACTCGGGGACACCCGTACCTCATGATGTGTATTGTTAGGAGCAGCTGAAAGTCCATAAGGCATGAGAGTAGAGGCGTTGGCGATGCGATGGAGAGTGTGTGTAGTGCGTGAGGCAGGTTCTGGCGACGCTGGGGGTGCTGGCGGGCGCCGAAGGGCACGAAGCGACGCGGCAGCGTCCAGTGACACCGGCGGAAATGCGTGTAGTGTGTGTTGCAGATACCGCCGATGCTATTTGCATGGACGGGCGCTTTCCTCGGCGTAAAGAGGCGCGGCGGTGATGGCCAGCGACATTGGCCGTCTACTACTCTCAATGGATTACAAATACGCGAAGCACGGAGCTACCACTGTGGCCCTTATGGGACAAGGTAGAATCGCCGAAGACCTGGACAATCCCCGTGGGAATGCCTCTTCGACGGGCTCTGGCCCGATGTCCCAGGATGGGAGGATGAGGGCTCGCGTATATGACGGAATTCCTGAACCACGTGGAGAGGCTATCTTAGCTGCGCCTCATCCTTCCTCCCCAAACCTGGCACACGGGTCGGCGCTTCAACATAAGGCGAGCGGCGCTATATGGCAGATGGCACCGCCGCCTCGACGGTACCGGCGGGTAGATCGGTACGACAAGGACGGGCGTAATCTGATTGTCTGGGGGCTCTCAGAACGCGCCAATCTACAGGAGATCGCCTCCGAAATGAGCGGTCTTGGTCTGGTGGTCCCGGTAATGGAGTGGCAAGGCCAGCGAATGTTTCGTCACCTGGAGCTGGTCTACGAGGACGATGACAGCAGGCAGACGGCGTTGCAGCAACTCAAACATCTCAAATTCTTCGGCAGAGGGATCAATGTGGCCCTTGGGCGCAGGTTCAGGGACAGGGAACGTGTCCGAAGGCTTATTCGCATCCATCTGCGTGGGGAAGCGGCGGTCCGGAAGGAGGAAGCTGCGACGGGATATCGCGTCTTGCCTCTGCATGAAGAATGTGTCGATGATGTGCAGGTGGTGTCTTCGGAATTGGCTGCCGATGCACCTAAGTGTGTGTCTGAGTGTGCTGATGTGCATGTGGTGTCCCTGCATTCGGCGGCCAGTGCAGTGGGGGACCAACCTGCGCAAGCACCTGCAGAGGGAGGCAGCACGAGGGCGGAAGCCAAGCGCGGCCGTCGGGTCCGGAAACGAGCCAAGAAGCACCGCTCCAAGCAGTTCGATACCGGCTTCAAGCTACTCGTCGCGAGTCACAACTGGCAGGGTAAAACGGGATACGACAACGTAGGCACGGCGGAATGGGCATCATTCTACAAGCACGAGGGCTGGCTAGTCATCGGGGCTCAGGAGCACCGCATGGGCAAGAAGCAACTTTCCAAATGCAGCCTGGATGGATTCCGGATTTTTGGAAAACCTGCGGAGGTCAGCCAGAAAAATCGCTGCAAGGGTGGGGTTCTATTCGCGGTGGCTAACTTCCTTGGTCCGTATTGCAACCTGGTGTCAGCCCCCGTCGACCACCGGCAGCAAGTGTGGCTGCGTATCGCCTCGGGTGTTACCGGCGCTCAGGATATCTATGTGGGCAACGGCTACTTTCCCCAGGAAACGCAGGAAGAAGAGTCGTCAGAGGCGTATGCGGCCTGGCAGGCAGCTATAGCTTTTTTTGGAGCCAAAGGTCTTGTGGTCACGGTGGCGGATGCCAACGCGAAGCTCGGGCCGGCATGCAGCCGAAAAGAGGAGGGCATCGTCGGTCAGCACGGGGAGGTCGATGATAAGGGAGCACCGGTACGTTCGGAGAACGGCAAGAGACTCGCGGCTGTCCTCGTCGCTACGGGCCTGCGAAATCTGAGCGGCTTCTCGTGCCCAGTGGAAGGGTCCTACTGGTGGTCCCGGCGTGAGCAGCGCGGCATGGGCACAGGCAAGCACCTCCTCGATTACATCTGCGCGTCGCCTGGCTTGGCATCTGGAGCAAAGTTCGGAGTATGCGAAGATGATCTTGATACGGACCACAAGGCAGTATGGGCCGAACTGACGTGGAGCGGCCAGCGCCGGCCAAAGCGGGCTGCGAAACCTTACAGGTCCTTTCGTGTTGATAAGCTTATTGGTGCTGGTGTCTCGGGTAATGATCACGCTGCGAAGCAAGCGCTGGATTATCTACGCGACAAGTTCGATGACGTATTCCAGCATTGCCTACAGAAGCTTGGAGTACATCAGCTGCCTGAGCTTGACCTATCGGGTGGTGCCGACAGCCAACAGGTGGTAGATGACGTCACCGAGCGAGTGGCGCAGTCCTTCCGAATGGCGGCGCACCGGGTCCTTGGCTCCAGATGTATACGACCCCGTTTCACCAACAATTGGTTCGACGGGGAGCTAAAGGAGCTCATTCAACAGCGCCGGGAGGCCTACGCAGCATACAGGAGGGATGAATCGAATGCGGAAGCCCGTCTGAATTGGCTACGGCTCCGCAAGCAAATTCGGAAGGCAACTCGGGCCAAGAAGTCCGCCTCCTTCAAGCAAGTGCAGGAAGAAGCGGTCAAATGTCAACGCGAGCAATCCTCAAAGCGCTTTTGGCTACTCGCGAAGCGGCTTGGCGGGGCACGCAGAACGAAGGTCTCCGCGCCGGTGCAAAGGGAGGATGGCTCACTGGCGTGTACGCTGCCGGAAAAGGTCGCTCGGTGGGAGAAATTTCGGAAAAATTCGGTGAAGCCACGGGAAAATCCGGCAAGTGCGGCTGTTGTGGTGGAGTGCTGTGCAGAAGCAGGCTCGCTGGAGTGGGAGGAAGCCGAAGCTAAGCGGCAGTTCCACTGGAACGATCGCTTCAGAGATGAGGTGGCCCGGGCTATGAAGGAGCACGAAGTAGGTGAAGACACTTGCGAAGAGCTGGACAAGCCGTTCACGCAAGAGGAGGTCCTTGCAAGGCAACGTGCCCTGAATAACCACAAAGCTTGTGGCGAGGACAAAGTGAAGAACGAGATGCTCAAGTATGGCGGCGCCTACATCAATGGCTACTTAACGCAGTACTTCAACTGGATTCGAGAAGCCGAGAGGACTCCAAAAGCTTGGGGCAAGGGAATCATCGTCAATATCCCCAAGGGTGGGGATCCTACGGATCCTGACAACTGGAGGGATATCTCGATTATTAGTTGCCTTGGTAAGCTGTATCTGTCCTTATTAGCTACTCGTCTAACGCTCTTCGTGGATGGCCCGGATAAGCTACGTCCAGAGCAGGGAGGCTTCCGCCCGGGGCGTCGCACTACGGATCAGGTCTTTACCCTTTGGCAGAGGTTGAAGGGGCGTCAGCAGCAGAAGCGGGAGTCGTATGTCCTGTTCGTCGATCTACGCAAGGCTTTCCCGTCTGTTTGGAGAGATGGTCTATTTGAGAGGCTCTGGAAGCTGGGTGTGTAAGGGGCAAGTTCTGGCGCACGCTACGCAGGTGCTACGAGCAGACTTCGTCGCAAGTGCTAGTTGATGGAGCACTCACCCCCGAAGTACTGGAGGGTGTAGGCGTCCAACAGGGGTCCCCTCTCTCTCCCACACTCTTCAACGTCTTTATGGATGAGCTGTGTGATCGGCTGGCGAGTGCCCTCAAGATCACGGATGTGAAGCGGCTGAACGACATCAAGGCACTTCTATACGCGGACGACGTGGCCCTCATCGCTCACAGTCGCACCGAGCTCCAGAAGATGGTCAATGTTGTGGCCAAGTTCGCGGAAGATTACCGGCTGGAAGTCAACTTGAAGCCCGGCAAGACGGAAATCATGCCCATTTACACGTCGAGCAAGGCGAAACGACCAAGTATCAGGGAGCGAGGTGAGCCCGTGGTGTGGTTTCGCGGCCAGAAGCTTTGTGTCACCAGTCAGTACAAGTACCTGGGAGTGGTTATCACCGACGACCTGAAGTGGAAGGAGCAGGCCCTGCGGGCTACGCGTGTCACTGAAGTCGCCACCGCAGGTTGGTACTCTTTGTGGTGTGCAGGTGAGATACAAGCTAGGTGTCGTCTCATGTGCTGGAATCAACTTGTGGGGGCCAAGCTGAAGTACGCCTTCGATGTCTGGCGTGCCCCCGTATCGCAGCTCACCAAGCTGGAGGCAGCAATGCTGCGCCCCATGAGGATGATTCTCGGCATCAGCCCTAAGACAAGCAAGTGGATTACACTCCTTCTGGCGCGCTCTTTGAGTGCGGAGCGTTTGCGGCGGGCGGCGCAACTGAAGTTCTATGGACGGCTGCGTGTTCTACCGGAGAAGCGATTTCCTGTCATCGCATCTCAAGTCAAATCCGACTGGACTGCGGAGGCCGAAGGCGCTATCAGGGACTCAATGGATCTACAACAAGGGCTTCAGGAGCTCCTAAATAGCTCAGAGAAGGACCTCGAGGGTTGGTGTTCGACTGTGGACAAGTGGGCTCTTCAGCAGGACGTCAAGATGGTGCAGCAACTGATGTGGGACAAGCGAGAGGCAGGCAGCGATCTTACTGATGGCCTGCGAGTCATCCTAAGACAAGTCTTTGGAACTAAGGAGTTCCCAAGATGGATAGCCCTTGATGATGCGCATTATAATCTGCTTCGGAGAAGGTTGCTCAGCTGCAACAACCGCCTTCGGTTGTACCGCAGCAAGTTGGTCAGTGGCATGTCCCCTCGCTGCTTCTGTTGTCATGATGATGTCAATGAGTCCCTTGCGCACTTCTTATGGGATTGCCCCATGCATGAGGGGAGACGTAAGCAGCTGTTGCTGAGTATGCAGAGGCTCGGTGGCATGGCTGTGGGGGCTGCTGAGGGGGATGGAGGGAGTGAGGAGGGTGGTGAGGTCGTAGGCGGTGAGGTTGTGGTGGAGGATGTGTTGCTTGGGCGGGAGCGGGAGGGCTCTGTGCGGCAGGGTTGGGATGATATGTCGCCTGTGGATCAATCACGATTGTTTTGTAAGTTTTTTCAGGGGAAGTCGCGCTTCCGCAGTAACTTTAGGCTTGCTGCGTTGTTAGGGGTTACAGCGTTGCGTCCCCCTCCAAAGTTGGATGTGTTGTTTGGATCATATGTGTCTGAGTGTTGGTCTGCTAGGGAGGGTAAAAGGGAGGAGCTTGGGGTGGAGGATGGGGGCGAGGAGGTGATTGACCTCACTGAGGTTCCATCAGCTTCTGTCCCACCCTCTCCCCCAAGTGACGTTGATGTTGCGCGGCGCGGCCGTCCGCGCAGTGTGGACGTCCTGGCTAGAGAGAGGGGTTCGGGAGCGCAGCGTAGTGTCTCCGAGTTATTCTCTTCAGCTAACACCCTCGCATCTAGCTCTTCATGCACTTCACAGCCCCCATCTGCCCCTGCTGTTGCTGTTGCTGCTATGTCTGTTCGGTGTTCTGACAATGCGTTGGGATCGGCTGACCCCGGTGACCCAATGGAGGCACATGTCCAGGATCTGGATCTGATGCTATAGTCTGAGGAAGCCTATTATTATTATTATTATTATTATTATTATTATTATTATTATTATTATTGACACCGTGATAGCCCAGTGGTCAAGTTCTACCATCTGGGCCCTGTCGCCAGTTCGATTCCCGTCGGTGCCACCAGTATTTTCATTGAACATACCGCTCCGTCTGGACCAGTATTTTCATTGAACATACCGGTCCGTCTGGAAGTGTTGGAACTGCCCTTGCGGGGGTGTCATTAGAGCTTATCGTCAATTCTTCGTACTCCCCTCACGGGTGAGACGATGGAGGCGCATGTGCAGAAATGCATCAGCCATTGACAGAGAAGCACTATTATTATTATTATTATTATTATTATTATTATTATTATTATTATTATTATTATAGTAAATCTGCCTTGGAGTGTTGACTGTGACATATTTGAGGGAAATCCCGATGAAAAAACCTAGTCACACTTGCTAAACAGAGTTCCAGCCCAATGGCCTAAAGGCGTTAAACTGTGACGCCAACTCATAACCCTTTGGTGGTAGATGCTGGGGAGGAGGGTCGTTGCGCGCGTAAAAGATCTTAAACTCCGCATGTGCTGGTTGATAGCCCAGGACCCAGCAGACACCAGATTGTTATGGGTGGGGTTTCGAGGCAGCTCTAGCAACCGCGCTTGGTGTATGCACTTGCACATTCGGTGACGTCTTGCAAGAGGTTGCTGGGACTGCGGAATAACCTCGGCTTAGTGCAGTCTTGCCCTCAGGAGCTCCATCGGTGGCCCCGATCATCAGGCGAGAGACTGACACGGGGGGGTGGAGGACCTCGAACAAGGGTATTGGAGGCTTATGTCCGTTGAGGATATGCTATTAGCTGCATCAGTACGCCTCAGATATTGTAAATCTGCCTTGGAGTGTTGACTGTGACATATTTGAGGGAAATCCCGATGAAAAAACCTAGTCACACTTGCTAAACAGAGTTCCAGCCCAATGGCCTCAAGGCGTTAAACTGTGACGCCAACTCACAACCCTTTGGTGGTAGATGCTGGGGAGGAGGGTCGTTGCGCGCGTAAAAGATCTTAAACTCCGCATATGCTGGTTGATAGCCCAGGACCCAGCAGACACCAGATTGTTATGGGTGGGGTTTCGAGGCAGCTCTAGCAACCGCGCTTGGTGTATGCACTTGCACATTCGGTGACGTCTTGCAAGAGGTTCCTGGGACTGCGGAATAACCTCGGCTTAGTGCAGTCTTGCCCTCAGGAGCTCCATCGGTGGCCCCGATCATCAGGCGAGAGACTGACACGGGGGTGGAGGACCTCGAACAAGGGTATTGGAGGCTTATGTCCGTTGAGGATATGCCATTAGCTGCATCAGTACGCCTCAGATATAGTAAATTATTATTATTATTATTATTATTATTATTATTGTGGACACCGTGATAGCCCAGTGGTCAAGTTCTACCATCTGGGCCCTGTCGCCAGTTCGATTCCCGTCGGTGCCACCAGTATTTTCATTGAACATACCGCTCCGTCTGGACCAGTATTTTCATTGAACATACCGGTCCGTCTGGAAGTGTTGGAACTGCCCTTGCGGGGGTGTCATTAGAGCTTATCGTCAATTCTTCGTACTCCCCTCACGGGTGAGACGATGGAGGCGCATGTGCAGAAATGCATCAGCCATTGACAGAGAAGCACTATTATTATTATTATTATTATTATTATTATTATTATTATTATTATTATTATTATTATCCCTGAAAGGTGTTGGTGAAGGGGGTGGGGGGTTTGGGGGAGGGGGAAAATGAAAATTGTGTACCCCACCCCCATTTCCGCACCCCTGTCGGAATAAATCATGGTTTGTCGGAACGAGGAGGAGTTCGGAGCTCATATTTGCAGGGTGGTTAGCCCCAGACTCGATGTTGATGCTGATATGATTTTTTTTGGAATTAACGCAAATATTTGCGTTACGGGAGTGTCCTGAATGCCAAAATTCCTTGTTTTTTTTTGCACCCCTATCGGAATAAATCATGGTTTGTGTGAACCAGGAGGAGTTGGGGGCTCATAATGACAGGGTGTCTAGCCCCAGACTCTATGTTGATGCTGATATAATTTGTTTGGAATTCACGCAAATATTTGCGTTAGGGGAGTCCTGAATGCGAAAATTCCTTGTTTTTTTAGCCTATTTTCTGCACCCTCGTCGGAATAAATCATGGTTTGTGTGAACCAGGAAGAGTTGGGAGCTCATATTGACAGGGTGGCTAGCCCCAGACTCGATGTTGTTGCTGATATGATTTTTTTGGAATTCACGCAAATATTTGGTACCTCAGGCAATTGAACGTACCCTGTCGACAGGGAAGGAAGGGTCCGGGGGGCCCTCCCCCCGGGAAGCCAAGCCCGGCGATTGTACGTACCCGTTTTGGTCGCGGGTGGCACCACACCAGAAAATTGAGGTCTTGTGCCACCAGGCGCCGTTTGCGCACACCAGAGGGAGTTGCGGTTGCTATTTGGTGTATCTGACACTTCTTGATGAGCTCTCTTCGAAAATATAAAATTATGGCGCCTGGTGGCATACACACGGAAAATTGAGGTTTTTGCGCCACCAGGCGCCGTTTGCGCACACCAGAGGGAGTTTGAGGCTGATGTTTGGTGTACCCGACACCTCTCGGTGCGCTCTCTTCGGAGATAAAAAAGTTTCGGTGGCGGGTGGCACAAAAACCAGAGATTTTAGGTTTTTGTGCCACCAGAGCTTACACTTGCGTTCTGCTGGTACCTCCGGCAATTGAACGTACCCTGTCGACGGGGAAGGGGGGGTCCGGGGGGGCCTCCCCCGGGAACCCCGAGGGAGGGGGGGGGGGGGGGGCTGCGCGAAGCGCACCGCAAACCATCCTTTCAGGTGTTGGCCCAGCCCCTAGTTATTATTATTATTATTATTATTATTATTATTATTATTATTAGACTGACACGGGGGGGTGGAGGACCTCGAACAAGGGTATTGGAGGCTTATGTCCGTTGAGGATATGCCATTAGCTGCACCAGTACGCCTCAGATATTGTAAATCTGCCTTGGAGTGTTGACTGTGACATATTTGAGGGAAATCCCGATGAAAAAACCTAGTCACACTTGCTAAAGAGAGTTCCAGCCCAATGGCCTCAAGGCGTTAAACTGTGACGCCAACTCATAACCCTTTGGTGGTAGATGCTGGGGAGGAGGGTCGTTGCGCGCGTAAAAGATCTTAAACTCCGCATATGCTGGTTGATAGCCCAGGACCCAGCAGACACCAGATTGTTATGGGTGGGGTTTCGAGGCAGCTCTAGCAACCGCGCTTGGTGTATGCACTTGCACATTCGGTGACGTCTTGCAAGAGGTTGCTGGGACTGCGGAATAACCTCGGCTTAGTGCAGTCTTGCCCTCAGGAGCTCCATCGGTGGCCCCGATCATCAGGCGAGAGACTGACACGGGGGGGTGGAGGACCTCGAACAAGGGTATTGGAGGCTTATGTCCGTTGAGGATATGCCATTAGCTGCATCAGTACGCCTCAGATATAGTATTATTATTATTATTGTTCGATCCCCGTCGGTGCCACCAGTATTTTCATTGAACATACCGGTCCGTCTGGAAGCGTTGGAACTGCCCGTGCGGGGGTGTCATTAGAGCCTATCGTCAATTCTTCGTACTCCCCTCACGGGTGAGACGATGGAGGCGCATGTGCAGATTTGCATCAGCCATTGACAGAGAAGCACTATTATTATTATTATTATTATTATAATAATAATAATAATAATAGTGCTTCTCTGTCAATGGCTGATGCATTTCTGCACATGCGCCTCCATCGTCTCACCCGTGAGGGGAGTACGAAGAATTGACGATAAGCTCTAATGACACCCCCGCAAGGGCAGTTCCAACACTTCCAGACGGGCCGGTATGTTCAATGAAAATACTGGTCCAGAAATAGACAGTATGTTCAATGAAAATACTGGTGGCACCGACGGGAATCGAACTGGCGACAGGGCCCAGATGGTAGAACTTGACCACTGGGCTATCACGGTGTCCATAATAATAATAATAATAATAATAATAATAGAGGGGTGCACAGTATGGCACCCCACGGGAAGAGGAGGTGGTTGGGCCTCTTCCCACTGGTTTCGAGGCTATGTCGTTGTGTTGGCTCCGAGGCTATGTTGTTGTGTTGGTTCCGAGGCTATGTTGTTGTGTTGGTTCCGAGGCTCTGTTTTTGTGTGGGTTCCGAGGCTATGTCGATGTGGGTTCCGAGGCTATGTTGTTGTGTTGGTTCCGAGGCCATGTCGTTGTGTTGTTTTTTATAAGACATACACCACGTGGGATCAAAGGGGTATTTACATTCCGCGATCTAGGGGTGGTGACGGGTTTCGAGGCGTCCCAGATACTTACCACAAAACGTCCTCATGCGCTGGCAGACCGCATGAAATGTCTGCTACCCCTGTGAGTACCTCCATGCGGGCCCTACCCAGTCTCGTGGAGCTCTCACGCGGGGAAGATCAATCATTTGTAGTTGATTTCCTGCAAGGTACCCGACACTGTGCGGGTAGTAGGGACTTCCTTTTGGGGCCTTCTATGCAGGATGGTTAGAGTCACTCTTCCCTCCCCAACATACTCACTGTAGTCCCTGTTGGGTCGAGGGATGGAGGCGCATGGCCCTCGGGCTCAGCCATGACAGATCAATATATATATATATATATTTATTATTATTATTATTATTTTCCCTGAAAGGTGTTGGTTAAGGGGGTGGGGGATTTGGGGGGAGGGGAAAAATGAAAATTGTGTACCACCCCCACCCACCCACCCACCCACCCCCACCATTTCGGCACCCCTGTCCCTATTAAATCATGGTTTGTCGGAACGAGGAGGAGTTTGGAGCTCATATTTGCAGGGTGGTTAGCCCCAGACTCGATCTTGATGCTGACATGATTTTTTTGGAATTCACGCAAATATTTGCGTTAGAGGAGTGTCCTGAATGCCAAATTTCCATTTTTCGGACTTTTTTTGCACCCCCTATCCCTATAATCATGGTTTGGGTGAACCAGGAGGAGTTGGGAGCTCATATTGACAGGGTGGCTAGCCCCAGACTCGATCTTGATGCTGATATACTTTTTTTTTGGAATTCACGCAAATATTTGCGTTAGGGGAGTGTCCTGAATGACAAAATTTCTTGTTTTTTTGGCCTATTTTTGCAGCCCCCATCCCTATAAATCATGGTTTGTGGGAACCAGGAGGAGTTGGGAGCTCATTTTGGCAGGGTGGCTAGCCCCAGACCGATGTTGATGCTGATATAGTTTTGTTTGGAATTCACGCAAATATTTGCGTTAGCGGAGTGTCCTGAATGCCAAATTTCCTTGTTTTTTTAGCGGCACTTGCCGATGCCTCCGGCAATTAAACGTACCCTGTCGACGGGGCAGGGGGGGTCCGGGGGGCCCTCTTCCCGGGAACCGCAGCCCGGCAATTGTACGTACCCGTTCTGGTCGCGGGTGGCACCCACACCTGAAAATTTAGGTTTTTTTGCCACAAGGCGCCCTTTGCGGCACCTCCGGCAATTCAAGGTACCCTGTCGAAGGGAAAGGGGGCGGGAGGGGAGGGGGGGGGAGGGTCCGGGGGGCCCTCCAAAAAGTGATAAGTGGGGCTGGCGGGGTTTAGTGCGCGAAGCGCACCGGTAAACCATCCTTTCAGGTGTTGGCGCAGCCCCTAGTTATTATTATTATTATTATTATTATTATTATTATGGACACCGTGATAGCCCAGTGGTCAAGTTCTACCATCTGGGCCCTGTCGCCAGTTCGATTCCCGTCGGTGCCACCAGTATTTTCATTGAACGTAACGATCCGTCTGGACCAGTATTTTCATTGAACATACCGGCCCGTCTGGAAGTGTTGGAACTGCCCTTGCGGGGGTGTCATTAGAGCTTATCGTCAATTCTTCGTACTCCCCTCACGGGTGAGACGATGGAGGCGCATGTGCAGAAATGCATCAGCCATTGACAGAGAAGCACTATTATTATTATTATTATTATTATTTACTATATCTGGGGCGTACTGATGCAGCTAATGGCACATCCTCAACGGACATAAGCCTCCAATACCCTTGTTCGAGGTCCTCCACCCCCCGTGTCAGTCTCTCGCCTGATGATCGGGGCCACCGATGGAGCTCCTGAGGGCAAGACTGCACTAAGCCGAGGTTATTCCGCAGTCCCAGCAACCTCTTGCAAGACGTCACCGAATGTGCAAGTGCATACACCAAGCGCGGTTGCTAGAGCTGCCTCGAAACCCCACCCATAACAATCTGGTGTCTGCTGGGTCCTGGGCTATCAACCAGCATATGCGGAGTTTAAGATCTTTTACGCGCGCAACGACCCTCCTCCCCAGCATCTACCACCAAAGGGTTATGAGTTGGCGTCACAGTTTAACGCCTTGAGGCCATTGGGCTGTATTATTATTATTATTATTATTATTATTTTGGACACCGTGATAGCCCAGTGGTCAAGTTCTACCATCTGGGCCCTGTCGCCAGTTCGATTCCCGTCGGTGCCACCAGTATTTTCATTGAACATACCGATCCGTCTGGACCAGTATTTTCATTGAACATACCGGTCCGTCTGGAAGTGTTGGAACTGCCTTTGCGGGGGTGTCATTAGAGCTTATCGTCAATTCTTCGTACTCCCCTCACGGGTGAGACGATGGAGGCGCATGTGCAGAAATGCATCAGCCATTGACAGAGAAGCACTATTATTATTATTATTATTATTATTATTATTATTAGGGAGTACATAGGCCATCGGTCCTTTCCATGGGCTGATTGGTATAAAGCTCCTAGAGTAATGTTCTATGCCGTCACTTCCTTTATTCCACCGATTGGTGTGGAGACTTTCCTTATGGAATGGAGGACTGGATGCACATGGCCTTTTGGCTCAGCAATTGGCAGGAGATACACTATTATTATTATTATTATTATTATTATTATTATTATTATTTATGGACACCGTGATAGCCCAGTGGTCAAGTTCTACCATCTGGGCCCTGTCGCCAGTTCGATTCCCGTCGGTGCCACCAGTATTTTCATTGAACATACCGGTCTATTTCTGGACCAGTATTTTCATTGAACATACCGGCCCGTCTGGAAGTGTTGGAACTGCCCTTGCGGGGGTGTCATTAGAGCTTATCGTCAATTCTTCGTACTCCCCTCACGGGTGAGACGATGGAGGCGCATGTGCAGAAATGCATCAGCCATTGACAGAGAAGCACTATTATTATTATTATTATTATTATTATGGACACCGTGATAGCCCAGTGGTCAAGTTCTACCATCTGGGCCCTGTCGCCAGTTCGATTCCCGTCGGTGCCACCAGTATTTTCATTGAACATACCGGTCTATTTCTGGACCAGTATTTTCATTGAACATACCGGCCCGTCTGGAAGTGTTGGAACTGCCCTTGCGGGGGTGTCATTAGAGCTTATCGTCAATTCTTCGTACTCCCCTCACGGGTGAGACGATGGAGGCGCATGTGCAGAAATGCATCAGCCATTGACAGAGAAGCACTATTACTATTATTATTATTATTATTATTATTGGCACCGCGATAGCCCAGTGGTTAAAGTCTACCATCTGGGACCTGTCGCCAGTTCGATTCCCGTCGGTGCCAGTATTTTCAAAGGATATTTTCTTTGAAAGTATTGGTCTGTCTGGAAGGCTTGGAGCTGCCTTGCGGGGGTGTCAGTAGAGCCTATCGTCAAATCTTCGTACTCCCCTCGCGGGTGAGACGATGGAGGCACATGTGCAGAAATGCATTCGCCATTGACTGAGAAGCACTATTATTATTATTATTATTATTATTATTATTATTATTATTATTATTATTCCAGTCGAGTCTTTGGAGCGGAGCCGCGTCACCGAACGGCCCCGTGCTACCAATGGAGGCACATGTCCGACAGGATCAAAGGCCAATTGACTGATAAGTCTATTATTATTATTATTATTATTATTATTATTATTATTATTATTATTATTATTATTATCCCTGAAAGGTGTTGGTCAAGGGGGTGGGGGGTTTGGGGGGAGGGAGAAAATGAAAATTGTGTAAACCCCCCCCCCCCCCCCCAACCCCACCCCCACCATTTCGGCACCCATGTCCCTATAAATCATGGTTTGTCGGAACGAGGAGTTGGGAGCTCATATTTGCAGGGTGGCTAGCCCCAGACTCGATCTTGATGCTGATATACTTTTTTTGGAATTCACGCAAATGTTTGCGTTAGGGGAGTGTCCTGAATGCCAAAGTTCCTTGTTTTTTTGGCCTTTTTTTGCACCCCCCATCCCTATAAATCATGGTTTGTGGGAACCAGGAGGAGTTGGGAGCTCATATTGACAGGTTGGCTAGCCCCAGACTCGATCTTGATGCTGATATAGTTTTTCTGGAATTCACGCAAATATTTGCGTTAGGGCAGTGTCCTGAATGCCAAAGTTCCTTGTTTTTTTGGCCTTTTTTTTGCACCCCCCCTCCCTATAAATCATGGTTTGTGGGAACCAGGAGGAGTTGGGAGCTCATGTTGGCAGGATGGCTAGCCCCAGACTCGATCTTGATGCTGATATAGTTTTTCTGGAATTCACGCAAATATTTGCGTTAGGGCAGTGTCCTGAATGCCAAATTTCCTTGTTCTTTTGGCCTTTTTTTGCAGCCCCCATCCCTATAAATCATGGTTTGTGGGAACCAGGAGGAGCTGGGAGCTCATATTGGCAGGGTGGCTAGCCCCAGACTCGATCTTGATGCTGATATAGTTTTTTTGGAATTCACGCAAATATTTGCGTTAGGGGAGTGTCCTGAATGCCAAACTTCCTTGTTTTTTCGGCCTTTTTTTGCACCCTATAAATCATGGTTTGTGGGAACCAGGAGGAGTTGGGAGCTCATATTGGCAGGATGGCCAGCCCCAGACTCGATCTTGATGCTGATATAATTTTTTGGGAATTCACGCAAATATTTGCGTTAGGGGAGTGTCCTGAATGCCAACTTTCCTTGTTTTTTGGCAGTACTTGCCGGTGCCTCCGGCAATTGAACGTACCCTGTCGACGGGGCAGGGGGGTCCGGGGGCCCCCCGGGAACCCAAGCCCTGTGATTGTACGTACCCATTCTGGTCGCGGGTGGCACCTACACCTGAAAATTGAGGTTTTTTTTGCCACCAGGCGCCCTTTGCGGCACCTCCGGCAATTCAACGTACCCTGTGGAAGGGAAAGGGAAGGGTGGGGGGGGGGGGGAGGGGTCCGGGGGGCCCTCCAAAAATTGATAAGAAGTGGGGCTGGCGGGGTTTGGTGCGCGAAGCGCACCGGTAAACCATCCTTTCAGGTGTTGGCGCAGCCCCTAGTTATTATTATTATTATTATTATTATTTGGACACCGTGATAGCCCAGTGGTCAAGTTCTACCATCTGGGCCCTGTCGCCAGTTCGATTCCCGTCGGTGCCACCAGTATTTTCATTGAACATACCGGTCCGTCTGGACCAGTATTTTCATTGAACATACCGTTCCGTCTGGAAGTGTTGGAACTGCCCTTGCGGGGGTGTCATTAGAGCCTATCGTCAATTCTTCGTACTCCCCTCACGGGTGAGACGATGGAGGCGCATGTGCAGATTTGCATCAGCCATTGACAGAGAAGCACTATTATTATTATTATTATTATTATTATTATTATTATTATATTATAATTGTCCTGACAATGCGTTGGGATCGGCTGACCCCGGTGACCCAATGGAGGCACATGTCCAGGATCTGGATCTGATGCTATAGTCTGAGGAAGCCTATTATTATTATTATTATTATTATTATTATTATTATTATTATTATTATTATTATTTCCTAGAGTAATGTTCTATGCCGTCACTTCCTTTATTCCACCGATTGGTGTGGAGACTTTCCTTATGGAATGGAGGACTGGATGCACATGGCCTTTTGGCTCAGCAATTGGCAGGAGATACATTATTATTATTATTATTATTATTATTATTATTATTATTATTATTATTATTATTTAGGGAGTACATAGGCCATCGGTCGCTTTCCATGGGCTGATTGGTATAAAGCTCCTAGAGTAATGTTCTATGCCGTCACTTCCTTTATTCCACCGATTGGTGTGGAGACTTTCCTTATGGAATGGAGGACTGGATGCACATGGCCTTTTGGCTCAGCAATTGGCAGACGATACATACATACATACATATTATTATTATTATTATTATTATTTCTGGAGGGGTGCACAAGATGGCACTCCATGGGAAGAGGAGGTGGTTGAGCCTCTCCCCACGAAGGTGACCGCTTGGGGAGGGCGGTCACCGGGATATGCGCAACTCTCAACTGGGCATTTACTCGGTAGGGGTTCGGCCAGGCAGGTTGTGGGGTTGTCTGTTGGATTGTTGGTTGGCTCGTTTTTCTTGGCTGTTGGTTTGGGTCTGGTTTCCTGGTTAGCCCATTTTCGCCGAATTTCCTGCCGAGTAAATGCCTGGGGGCTTCCAGTACCGGTTTGGTGATCTTGTTGAGGTGAGCATTCGGAGGAAACAGTACCGAGATGGGTTGAAGATAGGATTCACATTGAGCCGAGATGGGGCTGAGTTGACCTGTTCCAACTCGGCTCCATTTCGGCTTCATGTTAATCCTATCTTCATCCTAGCTGGGTTTTGTCTCCTCCCTATCTTCGCTTCTTCGGGGTTGCCTAACTGGAACACATGATGAGCGCACGTTGGAGAGGGGCTTCAGTCGGTCCGAATGCCTCGCCAGTGCCTTGCTGCGTTGCCGTGCCTTGCCCCATGCATTCACACCCTCCACCGTTGCATTTCTAACTGAGCAGCTTCGGCTGGGATTACTATACTTGTCTGTAAGACCCTATAGGTACCGCTAGGTTCGCGCCTTCTATACCCACGTGGGGGAAGGAGTTTCAGCGGCACGCCGTCCGATCTGGCTCCACTCGGGGACACCCGTACCTCATGATGTGTATTGTTAGGAGCAGCTGAAAGTCCATAAGGCATGAGAGTAGAGGCGTTGGCGATGCGATGGAGAGTGTGTGTAGTGCGTGAGGCAGGTTCTGGCGACGCTGGGGGTGCTGGCGGGCGCCGAAGGGCACGAAGCGACGCGGCAGCGTCCAGTGACACCGGCGGAAATGCGTGTAGTGTGTGTTGCAGATACCGCCGATGCTATTTGCATGGACGGGCGCTTTCCTCGGCGTAAAGAGGCGCGGCGGTGATGGCCAGCGACATTGGCCGTCTACTACTCTCAATGGATTACAAATACGCGAAGCACGGAGCTACCACTGTGGCCCTTATGGGACAAGGTAGAATCGCCGAAGACCTGGACAATCCCCGTGGGAATGCCTCTTCGACGGGCTCTGGCCCGATGTCCCAGGATGGGAGGATGAGGGCTCGCGTATATGACGGAATTCCTGAACCACGTGGAGAGGCTATCTTAGCTGCGCCTCATCCTTCCTCCCCAAACCTGGCACACGGGTCGGCGCTTCAACATAAGGCGAGCGGCGCTATATGGCAGATGGCACCGCCGCCTCGACGGTACCGGCGGGTAGATCGGTACGACAAGGACGGGCGTAATCTGATTGTCTGGGGGCTCTCAGAACGCGCCAATCTACAGGAGATCGCCTCCAAAATGAGCGGTCTTGGTCTGGTGGTCCCGGTAATGGAGTGGCAAGGCCAGCGAATGTCTCGTCACCTGGAGCTGGTCTACGAGGACGATGACAGCAGGCAGACGGCGTTGCAGCAACTCAAACATCTCAAATTCTTCGGCAGAGGGGTCAATGTGGCCCTTGGGCGCAGGTTCAGGGACAGGGAACGTGTCCGAAGGCTTATTCGCATCCATCTGCGTGGGGAAGCGGCGGTCCGGAAGGAGGAAGCTGCGACGGGATATCGCGTCTTGCCTCTGCATGAAGAATGTGTCGATGATGTGCAGGTGGTGTCTTCGGAATTGGCTGCCGATGCACCTAAGTGTGTGTCTGAGTGTGCTGATGTGCATGTGGTGTCCCTGCATTCGGCGGCCAGTGCAGTGGGGGACCAACCTGCGCAAGCACCTGCAGAGGGAGGCAGCACGAGGGCGGAAGCCAAGCGCGGCCGTCGGGTCCGGAAACGAGCCAAGAAGCACCGCTCCAAGCAGTTCGATACCGGCTTCAAGCTACTCGTCGCGAGTCACAACTGGCAGGGTAAAACGGGATACGACAACGTAGGCACGGCGGAATGGGCATCATTCTACAAGCACGAGGGCTGGCTAGTCATCGGGGCTCAGGAGCACCGCATGGGCAAGAAGCAACTTTCCAAATGCAGCCTGGATGGATTCCGGATTTTTGGAAAACCTGCGGAGGTCAGCCAGAAAAATCGCTGCAAGGGTGGGGTTCTATTCGCGGTGGCTAACTTCCTTGGTCCGTATTGCAACCTGGTGTCAGCCCCCGTCGACCACCGGCAGCAAGTGTGGCTGCGTATCGCCTCGGGTGTTACCGGCGCTCAGGATATCTATGTGGGCAACGGCTACTTTCCCCAGGAAACGCAGGAAGAAGAGTCGTCAGAGGCGTATGCGGCCTGGCAGGCAGCTATAGCTTTTTTTGGAGCCAAAGGTCTTGTGGTCACGGTGGCGGATGCCAACGCGAAGCTCGGGCCGGCATGCAGCCGAAAAGAGGAGGGCATCGTCGGTCAGCACGGGGAGGTCGATGATAAGGGAGCACCGGTACGTTCGGAGAACGGCAAGAGACTCGCGGCTGTCCTCGTCGCTACGGGCCTGCGAAATCTGAGCGGCTTCTCGTGCCCAGTGGAAGGGTCCTACTGGTGGTCCCGGCGTGAGCAGCGCGGCATGGGCACAGGCAAGCACCTCCTCGATTACATCTGCGCGTCGCCTGGCTTGGCATCTGGAGCAAAGTTCGGAGTATGCGAAGATGATCTTGATACGGACCACAAGGCAGTATGGGCCGAACTGACGTGGAGCGGCCAGCGCCGGCCAAAGCGGCTGCGAAACCTTACAGGTCCTTTCGTGTTGATAAGCTTATTGGTGCTGGTGTCTCGGGTAATGATCACGCTGCGAAGCAAGCGCTGGATTATCTACGCGACAAGTTCGATGACGTATTCCAGCATTGCCTACAGAAGCTTGGAGTGCATCAGCTGCCTGAGCTTGACCTATCGGGTGGTGCCGACAGCCAACGGGTGGTAGATGACGTCACCGAGCGAGTGGCGCAGTCCTTCCGAATGGCGGCGCACCGGGTCCTTGGCTCCAGATGTATACGACCCCGTTTCACCAACAATTGGTTCGACGGGGAGCTAAAGGAGCTCATTCAACAGCGCCGGGAGGCCTACGCAGCATACAGGAGGGATGAATCGAATGCGGAAGCCCGTCTGAATTGGCTACGGCTCCGCAAGCAAATTCGGAAGGCAACTCGGGCCAAGAAGTCCGCCTCCTTCAAGCAAGTGCAGGAAGAAGCGGTCAAATGTCAACGCGAGCAATCCTCAAAGCGCTTTTGGCTACTCGCGAAGCGGCTTGGCGGGGCACGCAGAACGAAGGTCTCCGCGCCGGTGCAAAGGGAGGATGGCTCACTGGCGTGTACGCTGCCGGAAAAGGTCGCTCGGTGGGAGAAATTTCGGAAAAATTCGGTGAAGCCACGGGAAAATCCGGCAAGTGCGGCTGTTGTGGTGGAGTGCTGTGCAGAAGCAGGCTCGCTGGAGTGGGAGGAAGCCGAAGCTAAGCGGCAGTTCCACTGGAACGATCGCTTCAGAGATGAGGTGGCCCGGGCTATGAAGGAGCACGAAGTAGGTGAAGAGCCTTGCGAAGAGCTGGACAAGCCGTTCACGCAAGAGGAGGTCCTTGCAAGGCAACGTGCCCTGAATAACCACAAAGCTTGTGGCGAGGACAAAGTGAAGAACGAGATGCTCAAGTATGGCGGCGCCTACATCAATGGCTACTTAACGCAGTACTTCAACTGGATTCGAGAAGCCGAGAGGACTCCAAAAGCTTGGGGCAAGGGAATCATCGTCAATATCCCCAAGGGTGGGGATCCTACGGATCCTGACAACTGGAGGGATATCTCGATTATTAGTTGCCTTGGTAAGCTGTATCTGTCCTTATTAGCTACTCGTCTAACGCTCTTCGTGGATGGCCCGGATAAGCTACGTCCAGAGCAGGGAGGCTTCCGCCCGGGGCGTCGCACTACGGATCAGGTCTTTACCCTTTGGCAGAGGTTGAAGGGGCGTCAGCAGCAGAAGCGGGAGTCGTATGTCCTGTTCGTCGATCTACGCAAGGCTTTCCCGTCTGTTTGGAGAGATGGTCTATTTGAGAGGCTCTGGAAGCTGGGTGTGTAAGGGGCAAGTTCTGGCGCACGCTACGCAGGTGCTACGAGCAGACTTCGTCGCAAGTGCTAGTTGATGGAGCACTCACCCCCGAAGTACTGGAGGGTGTAGGCGTCCAACAGGGGTCCCCTCTCTCTCCCACACTCTTCAACGTCTTTATGGATGAGCTGTGTGATCGGCTGGCGAGTGCCCTCAAGATCACGGATGTGAAGCGGCTGAACGACATCAAGGCACTTCTATACGCGGACGACGTGGCCCTCATCGCTCACAGTCGCACCGAGCTCCAGAAGATGGTCAATGTTGTGGCCAAGTTCGCGGAAGATTACCGGCTGGAAGTCAACTTGAAGCCCGGCAAGACGGAAATCATGCCCGTTTACACGTCGAGCAAGGCGAAACGACCAAGTATCAGGGAGCGAGGTGAGCCCGTGGTGTGGTTTCGCGGCCAGAAGCTTTGTGTCACCAGTCAGTACAAGTACCTGGGAGTGGTTATCACCGACGACCTGAAGTGGAAGGAGCAGGCCCTGCGGGCTACGCGTGTCACTGAAGTCGCCACCGCAGGTTGGTACTCTTTGTGGTGTGCAGGTGAGATACAAGCTAGGTATCGTCTCATGTGCTGGAATCAACTTGTGGGAGCCAAGCTGAAGTACGCCTTCGATGTCTGGCGTGCCCCCGTATCGCAGCTCACCAAGCTGGAGGCAGCAATGCTGCGCCCCATGAGGATGATTCTCGGCATCAGCCCTAAGACAAGCAAGTGGATTACACTCTTTCTGGCGCGCTCTTTGAGTGCGGAGCGTTTGCGGCGGGCGGCGCAACTGAAGTTCTATGGACGGCTGCGTGTTCTACCGTAGGAGCGATTTCCTGTCATCGCATCTCAAGTCAAATCCGACTGGACTGCGGAGGCCGAAGGCGCTATCAGGGACTCAATGGATCTACAACAAGGGCTTCAGGAGCTCCTAAATAGCTCAGAGAAGGACCTCGAGGGTTGGAGTTCGACTGTGGACAAGTGTGCCCTTCATCAGGACGTCAAGATGGTGCAGCAACTGATGTGGGACAAGCGAGAGGCAGGCAGCGATCTTACTGATGGCCTGCGAGTCATCCTAAGACAAGTCTTTGGAACTAAGGAGTTCCCAAGATGGGTAGCCCTTGATGATGCGCATTATAATCTGCTTCGGAGAAGGTTCTCAGCTGCAACAACCGCCTTCGGTTGTACCGCAGCAAGTTGGTCAGTGGCATGTCCCCTCGCTGCTTCTGTTGTCATGATGATGTCAATGAGTCCCTTGCGCACTTCTTATGGGATTGCCCCATGCATGAGGCGAGACGTAATCAGCTGTTGCTGAGTATGCAGAGGCTCGGTGGCATGGCTGTGGGGGGTGCTGAGGGGGATGGAGGGAGTGAGGAGGGTGGTGAGGTCGTAGGCGGTGAGGTTGTGGTGGAGGATGTGTTGCTTGGGCGGGAGCGGGAGGGCTCTGTGCGGCAGGCTTGGGATGATATGTCGCCTGTGGATCAATCACGATTGTTTTGTAAGTTTTTTCAGGGGAAGTCGCGCTTCCGCAGTAACTTTAGGCTTGCTGCGTTGTTAGGGGTTACAGCCTTGCGTCCCCCTCCAAAGTTGGATGTGTTGTTTGGATCATATGTGTCTGAGTGTTGGTCTGCTAGGGAGGGTAAAAGGGAGGAGCTTGGGGTGGAGGATGGGGGCGAGGAGGTGATTTACCTCACTGAGGTTCCATCAGCTTCTGTCCCACCCTCTCCCCCAAGTGACGTTGATGTTGCGCGGCGCGGCCGTCCGCGCAGTGTGGACGTACTGGCTAGAGAGAGGGGTTCGGGAGCGCAGCGTAGTGTCTCCGAGTTATTCTCTTCAGCTAACACCCTCGCATCTAGCTCTT